>JAGDQP010005741.1:19136-44889 GCA_022664845.1 Lepisma saccharinum | reverse complement strand
TAATAATAATAATAATAATAATAATAATAATAATAATAATAATAATATTTGTCTATAGACAAAGCGAAGCTTTCTCTAATGTAAATTGTTGAAATAAAGCTATAAAAATAAAATTTTCCCTTGAGGGGCGTCACCAGGGTTCCCTCTCTGGATCCGCCACTGAATGTTGGAATCCATGCTTATCTGAGTGGTTAGGGTTCTCTTTCTCGGTAAGTGTGGTGCCAGGGTCGATCCTCCGTGATGCCAATTTGGGGGAGCTACTTTGAATTAAGAAGAAGTAGACTCTGGTCTCGAAGTCCTAATAAAGCGGTGGTAGAGTAGTTGTTGCGTTGACCACATGACACTTATTTTTTTCAAAGAAAGCCATCTGATTTTCAACCTTCTTGGTTTCGCGGAACACCAGACGGTGGAAGCCTTGCAAGTAGTAGCCTCCAAACAGTGGAAGCCTTTCGCTAGGGGCTGTCACTACACACTAAAAATCAAAAGGGCGAAATTCCGCTCGATTTAAGCGGAAAGTGAGACCATTCTTTTAAACTGAATTTTCATCTGAGAGAAGATTATACATTTTTGCTCGAAAAAAAATAATATTCAATGGGAATGTAGACATATCTTTTTAGGTGAATTTCAATCTATTTAGATGAAGTTTTCATCTTTTGAACACGAAAACGACGCAACGAAATGTTGAAAATGTAAAAAAAAATGTAAAAGAGAGCATTTCTTCATAAGTAGTAAGAAAGAAAAGTAACGTAGTTGTGAAAGAAAAAGAAAAAAAACAAAACAACTAAAGCTAAAGAAGATTGGAATCCGGTACCTTCCGGTCAGTTGTCCAACGCCTTAACCACTCAGCTTGCCGTCCAATAGGGAAAATACGCCTTCAAAACGCTTTGTTTTGTCTCGTCAGCTACTTGATGACAACGTTCAAAGATTTCTTGAACCTATCTTACTCCAGACGTCTTCTGGTATATTTTTTCTAACAGAAAAGTTTAACGTTGTCATTTTTAGCTAAACACAAAACTATAAATTTCAAAGAATAGCTTCGTCTTTCAATAACTTTCGCAGTTACAAATGGTGAAGAACAAAACTGATTAGCAGCCATGACCCATGATGAATTGAAAATCACTCTAAAATGATAAGAAATAAACCACTCTAAAAAGATGAGATCGAAGAAATATACCACTCTAAAAAGATGAGAAATCGCTCTTTCAAGTTTGAAGAATCCATGACAAATCGCTCTTTCAAGTTTGAAAAGATAAATTACATAAAAAAAGAGCGGAATTCCATCTAGAAAGAGCACATTTTTCCATCCAAGGCGAGAGTGTTTTGCAAATTCCTTTCTACAAAAAGAGTGAAAATTCCGCTCTTTTGATTTAGTGTGTAAGCGCCTTCATTTTCAATAACTGAATAAGTTGGTCACCGCCAGAAGAATTCTCGTTGGGCTGATGTCTGATCAGTAGATACCGACATTTCTTTTCCATTCGCGGCACCCTTGGATTAATCCTGCGGCACGCCGGTTGAGAAACACTACGTAATGGACTACCAAAACCAAGGAATTTCAATTCAGTTTTATATTAGAAAAATAGTGAATTGGCTACCATGTTAAGATCATATAGACAGATTTTATTGCTTTATATATATTTTTTTTATTTCCATTTACAATTAGCCCAAATAGTATATCTTTTACAAACAATATATATATATATATGCAGATATTCTCACGTCTTTATGTTGATGAGCAGTGCTGAAGTTGGATCGAAATGCGCTGGAACGTAAATCCGGCACAATTAAAATCCAGCCTCAAGAGTACCGGCATATATTCACAAAGGTACAGACGCACTAATCTCGAAATTTACCACATTCGTAAGTATTTGATTTGCTATTTGTTATGCGTGTTTTACTCATTGTTATGAAGCTCTTAAATCACATCCTTCATGTAAAAAGATACATGAGTCACTTTTTGTTATTGTAAAAATTGAGTAAAGATATCATTTTGTACATGTATGGATTTATAATCGCACCGTTCCGTTTAAAATATGTTTCCAACTTAAACACCAACCATTCATTGATCATGAAAAATTTGTTTTTCGAAGTCATATAATATACAAGTAGTAAGTGTCACAGTACGTTTTATTAAGGTCGGGATCTCTTTTTTTCACATCTTTAATCGTCAAACAAAGAAAATCATGTTTACAAATTGTTGAGAACTGAATCATAGGATCTATTCCAAACCAACTCCTAGCTTCTAAGTCCTAATTTCTTGGCATATCACTCTGAAAGTAGTGCTTAGGTACAGTTTCGACAGGGGCGATATCTGTTGGTAAACTGTGTAAGTTTACTCTCTCTGTAAACTTGTGCATTGATTGTGGGACATTGTCAGGAAAAGAGAGAGAGAGAGAGATTTGTGTGTCAACACCTTGAGGAGTTGTATGAAGCGGAGAAAACGAACGCAACAGGGAGACAAAGGGAAAGTAAAGATGGCTGAACTTTCGGACGTCCGTCTCGCTGAAGTAAATAATTCCGTAATCCAGAGAATGATTGAGCACAGGGAGTGAATGAATATAATGTTATTCCATTCTCAGTAATACTTCAATCGTAATAAATTTTCTTGTGTTAAACATTTTTTTAAAAAGAAAAACGCGTAGCATATTTGTTCTTCCTATTGCTGAAAATAAGAAAAAATCTAACCTGACTACTAACCCGCCTTCGTCTTCTCGACAGTGAATGTTCATTAAGCATATATAGAATATTGGAAATTAAGAAAGGCAACAAAATGGAGGATTTATTCATAAGTAATAATATAGTTGTGAAAGAATGACCCGCGTGGGAATCGAATCTCGATCAGCGATTTAACGCTTTACCACTTAAACTACCGGATCAGCTGTAAGAAAACGCTTTCGAAGGAACACCTGGAACACACAGGTGGGATTGCTTACTTCGGCGAGGAATACCAATTTCTTTGAATTTCTCGCGGAAGGAATTAAATCAAGTCGATTAATTCAGATCTTTTCCTAATGTTTTGGAATGACCTTCAATCTAACGGCGGGGAAGGAAAAGGTAATATCGCTAGTCAAGGATGAAGTTTGCAACTGTGATATTATTTCTAAGACTAGTAGAAGGCTACGAATACTGAATTAAGTTTTAGGTCGATTTAATTTACATTTTTAACTCAGGGACGAATTTAGGGGGTTGTTCCGGGGGTCGCTCCGGCAAACTAGAGAGTTTTATGAAAAAATAGTATAACTTCAGGCGCAATTATATATATTTAATATACATTTTATGGCTAGACACACCTTGGACCCCTCCCAAAACCAAATTCTGGATACGTGCCTGTTTTAACTTACTGTTAGCTACGGCTAAAGTCCAGATCAGCTTTCACGTGCACAAATTTCGGTAAAAGTGAAGAAAAAAGTGCGGGTGTTTATTTTGGATACTGTATAGATAATCTACTGGTAAGACTACAAAATTAACTTGCATCAGGATGGCTAGTGAGGGTTAAAGAGTCTGTTCGAGTGCTGGTCCTTAACGGGTGACGTTTCACCACTGTACCGCGGGAAGTTCGTGTAAACAATCTATTGTATCACGCTAGTAAAAAAAGGTAAAGATACAATCCCCTGTGTGATGCCGCTGTGGGATGTGGAGGTAGCGCTCAACATATTCTTGAACGACAGAAAGTGAGGTGGGCTCGTCAGTCTCACGCTCGACCGCCTTGACCTCCCAAGGTGTCCAGGAGTACCAAGGGCACGTTGGTACTCAGTTTGATAAAAGGTTGAGTGCACCTTACAGCGCCAAGCATGGGAGCACTGAAGAAAATTTTCCTGCATCTCGGTCTGGATTTGAACCCGGACCGTCCGAATCGTAGATAGACGCGCTACCTCCTGAGTCACGGAGACTGCATCACGCTGGTATTTAAATGTTTTAAAGTTACATGTTCTAAAAAAAGGAATAATTAAATACTTAAATGTATGTTTATAAATATTTCAGGTAGTCGCGAAGTTCGGAAGAGGCACACAGGTTAAAGTTCTGAACTGAAGTTTTAATTATCTTTTAGGTATCTCAGGCTCAGGTCGTGCAGGTTCCAGTTCTGTTGCCCGCCATACTAGCTGAGTTTTTTCACAGTTTCTCTCAGGTTCACCAGTCGAATGGGTATAATACTTAGACAAAGACCTTAGCTGCTACTATCTCCTCCACTGACCCAAGATGAGTGCTTGCCGAAGAACATCATACCTCAGGCATGAGACAAGCTTAGACTAAAGCTGCAAGTCTGGCACATAAATTTAAACTAAAATCGGTGACTATGTATGCATAATATACCTCCCTTTAAAACTGAATGAGCTGAAGAACACTGAGGAGGAATGCCCGTATCAACATGAATCTATTTCACGCATCATCGAAACATCCGGGCGACGGAGCCAGACAGATCATTTCCGACTTACACAGATTTCCTTATTTTTCCGCTACTGTCATTTAAATCCACATAGCATTTACTCAAGGTTGTCTCTTTTCTTCAATAGGACAGTGTCGCAAATATTTACGTATGTAAGTGGGCAGAAGGCGGCATTTACAAGAGACAAGCAAGTCCAAGTAGGCTATGACCATGTATGTTAAGTGACGAGCACGACTTCAAACTGAGTTCTTCTCTCTTTCCTTTTCTTCATGTAATACGACAAGAGGCTTCCGCTTCCGGTCATTCCAGAGACACGACAACGACTTTCTTTGATCCTAAACTGTGGGAAAACGACACACACACACACACACACACACTTACACATAGAAAGAAAGGATGATAGAGAGAGAGAGAGAGAGAGAGAGAGTGAGAATAAATTGAGAAAGGATACCACGGTTTCTTAGAGCTAACAATATCGGTTGCCAGTTAGTGTCAAGTACTTGAGCTCATGCATAGAGGATGTAAAAAAAAGAAAGAAAAAAAGAATCTAATACAGAGATGGATACATAAGCTGTGTGCAGACACGGTCACTTTTAGTAATACACAGGATTAAATTGCTGCATGCTAACGGAACCACTGCAGTGGCAAGGGTAGGCGACTGGAGCCAAGCAGTTGCATTGGGTGAACCACTGCCAGTAGTTCCATTAGGACGTGTATGAATAGATCCATAGAGTTAGAACCCCACACACGTTTTCCGTCTTGCAGTACGGTATATTACATTGAACATGGAACGAGTCTAGGCCTATACCATTTAAAAATATGTAAGTGACTTTGCTGCATACCGGATGACTTTTCTGTAGACTTGGTACATCTTCCCGCGCAGCAGGATGTGCTACAAGACGTAAAGAGAGGAGGAAATAGCCATGCAACATACGCAGCCTCTCTGCCTGCAGTAGGCAAATGATCCCTAGAGACTGCTGCATGCCGTATAACTCTATCCTACCTATGCTTGCTGCACAGCAGATAACGACACATGCTGTGCTTCAAGTCCAAACTTTTGTATGGAAGTGTGCTGTGATGCACTGTTCTTCTAGAGATCAAAATGCAATATAATCAGGTTCCCTACATGGAGAATGAGTACTTCAGATAATCATGTAAGTAAGTTAATAAAAGAACTGGATATATGTTATATGAGTAAAAGTAGTATTACTAATGCAAGATTGAAATCTTTTTTCTGATAAGTATATATTTTTGTAGTAATTTAGAATGTTTTCTCTTTTGCCATTTCATTTTGTCATTAAAACATAAAAAATCGTAATTCTGGTTTCTCCGAATTTCTTTTAACTGGAAAGGATCCTATTAAGTCCGGATAAAGGAGGTTTTAATGTAGCACAATTTCTGCTGAGGTAATTAAAAAAAAAAAAATTGAAATATGAGAATAAGGAAATGTGAAACGTGTTTGAAAACAGTCATACTGGGCGTTTACTGACTTTAAATTTTATAGAATACTGGCTGATTTGCCCGCCCGTTGGTGCGGGGTGTATAAAATATGTTGGTAAGACATCGGGACTGTCACCAATCCGCTTTGTTAGGGGTGTGTTACCTAAGGTAGCCGTTGTTAATGAATTGATAGTCATGTCAATAATAACTTGAAGGTAGTCAACCCGTCCAACAATATTGTAATGTGGGTTGCCGCGTGCTTTGCTTTAAAAATTTTCATTGTTTACTACCGCCATTGAAATTCAATGGAGATGGTCGATTATCTCTGAAGACAATAATTTTAGAATCAAAGTAATATGATAACTTCCCAGTCCAATCCATGTTTTGATCATATGCGAAAAATCATTCCAATCGGTCACGTACTTTGTGCGTGATGCTTATACACACACATAGTCACTTTCAATGTTATATAGAGAGATTAAATATCCGTAAATCAATTTAATGACAGTAACCACAATATTCCACATAAAGTAAACTTCCATAGTCAAATCCAAAGCCAATATTAACCAATACTCCCTGATTGTTTAAAAATTATAGTAATTTGCGCAAATTACAGTAATAGGGAGTTCCTTTCCTCGTTGGTTCAACCTTTAACGCAACTAATTCCATAAAACTGACCATTTGAGAGCAATTAAGATACTATTGCTTAATCTGATATTGCATCAAATAGATAATATTAGTATCGTCCTGTACGGTAACATGCGAGTAATCCGAAATGGAGAATGGTTAGCCGTCCCCTGCTATCTGGTTGTATTAGAACGTTTCCAATTCTTGAAACTAAAAGCAGTTTTTTTTTTCTGTCTATTCTTAAACTTGTTTCATTAAAGAAGCCAGTTCATAGTTTCTGGTCCGCATGAAAGCATCATAAAGGGTAGGAATAGTGCTGAAAAGCAGATACTGTCATCAACACATGTGGAACTAAATGTCTCTCTCTCTCTCTCTCTTTCTCGTTAGAACCACATTCCCGAAAACACAGTCTCCTCAGCCGACAGAGTTTTTGCAGTTGAAATTTCGCATTTTTGCAGACTTCAAGAAGGCCAATAAAGATGGTAGTTACGCACCAAATGTCTGCAAAGCATTTGGCTGGAAAGATGTCACAATATTAAAACGACTGCCTTAGCTTTCTCGTGAAGAAGGCCGATATGAGAAGAAAATAACAGTATATTACAGCAGTTTCGAATTTTTTTCCCCCTACTTTTTTTTTTAAGCTAAAGCATAAATGCTTTTAGTAGCGTTGTATATGAAAGTTTTAAGACCTAATAAGCTACTCTTACAGAGAATTTGACAGTGTAATAAAAACCATATCTAATTTTGTAGAAGTTTTGTGGAAGTCTTAACTGCATTATTTTAGAAAAAGTCCTCAAATAAGGACTGATTTAAAGGGTTGGAAAGGAAATATGATTTCCAGACTTCGTGTTCCTGTCCGACTAAATATTTCCGTACATATATATATAGGGCGTTTATTTAATCAGAATACACAGTTACTAAAAAAAACAATACTTGAAACCGAAATAGGAAAAAGTGTTACACAAACATTTTTCGAAAAACGCTTTATATGTGAGTTACAGTGTTTCCAACTTGGAGCCGAAAAATCATATTCTTATAACGCATAAATAAAATGAATACGATGAATTAATATTCGTTCTAAAAAAAACTTCATCTATATCAACATACTGTAATAGATACTAGGAATTTAAACTTGATATTATTTCGTTCGCAGTATTGCTAACCTTGTATAAAGTTTTTTTTTTTAATGACACTACATCGGTTTATCGGATGCTGAGTATGTTCTGGTGAAGATAAACATTGCATCTAAGACACAGAACGCAGTCTTGCACAGTCTAAAATTTTTTGTATGTTCATCCGAGCCATCGCTCTCTAAGGTGTCATACTAGTGTTCCTCTGGTGGCATCGTTTCAAGTCCAACCTTCAAAGTCTGTGGAGAAGCACTGTATGAATGACTGTTAGTATGGCAGCGTTTCATAGGCCAAATAGAAGGCATTAAGGCAATAATACCGAGCGGCCTTAGCTCAGTTGGTAGAGAGTTGGCTTAATATTCGGAAGATACGTAGAACGATCCCAGTGGCCGCCAATCATGACCGACGGGCTTCCAGGTTTTTTCTCACTCATACGAAGCAAATGCCGGGATGGCACCTCAGAACTACACCCTGCAGACTACCCTCCAATATTCTCTCCCCCACCATATCCAGGACTTAGCCAGAATTGACTTAAGTCCATTAATAGATTCAAAATTAAAATATGTCTACACGTCAAATAGATTTATATATTGTTCGTGTTGTGTTTAATATTATTAGTTAAATGCGTTAATCTTAAGGCTGCAACTACTGGGTTATCCCATAAGTAATGTAGTATGCGCGATGACCGCTGCAATGGCGCCATCTGAGGAGCGAATAATGAAGTAGACGGCACGTCCCGTAGATGCCATATTACTCAGCAATGTGTAGAATAGGAACGGTCTACTCCACGTTTTCGAGATGTGGTTTGTGTTTTATCATGACAGTGTCGGAGTACTACATACGGCATGTGAAGCTGTATGAAGTTCACCAGGGACATTCATCCAACGCAGCGGCACAAAACAACAATACCGTATATGGTTAGGGTGCTGTGGATGTGCGCAAGTGCCAGACGTGGTTCCAGAGGCCTCACAGATAAGCCACGAGAAGGGAGACCAGTGCAGCTGGACAACGATGGTCTGTGAGCAGCGGTGTAGGCAAATCCAATGCAATTGTTGAACAACTGTCCAGCGAACTTCATCGCCATCTGCAGGACCTTGGGTAGGCCCTACATGTCGAAACTAAGAAAATGGGTACTCCGTGCGTTAACGCCTCAACAGAAGCAGCAGCGAGTTGACATCTGCAGTTCCCTGCTCACCCGACACAGACGTGAACCATTTCTGGACAGGGTGACAGAGGATAAAAAATATTTCTACCAAAATATTACATATAAACGGCAGTGGCTACCTAAAGGGGGCCGCAGGAACTGTGCCGAAACGGGATCTCCATCCCTACAAGGTGATGTTGAGTGTCTGGTGGGATATCCGTAGGATAATCCATTTTGAGCTCTTGCCACGTAACCAGACCATCAATGCAGATATCTACTGTCAGCAGCTTGAACGCCTACGGACTGCATTGTTTGAGAACTGCTCTGGTTAAAGCAAGGTTGTGCTCATCCATGGTGATAATGCGCGCCCACAAACGACAAGAACGATCTGTGCTAAGATCGAGGAATGTGGTTGGGAAAAACCTCCACCGGGCGATTTAACCAGATCTTGCACCAACAGACTTTTTCGCAACCTGCAAAACCACCTTTCCGGGAAAACATTGCAAAGTGAGGATGACGTGTGACGAACAGTGACCCAGTTCTTTGCCTCCAAAACCGAAGACTTCGTCTTCTTTCAGTGGTGGATTCAACAATTGGTTGTCAGGTGACAGAATGTTGTGGATACCGATGGAGACTATTTTTCTGACTAATTGTAGTGTTTCAGGTAAGTAAGTTATCATTTTTTTACCTCACGGTGCAAAAAATACGACCTTACTTATGGGATAAGCTGATAGATAGAGAATGTATTCTTCCAAGCTTAAGCTATCAGAAATCTAACATTACTAAATGTTTTGACGGTTTGCTATAACCCATAATATATTTATTTTTAATTTATTATGCTGAGCGTGGCGGAAGAACTGAAAGTAGCAACCGTGGCCTTAACAAAACGTCCATAAATTTTGGGATTCGAAATGTCCATTTTTAGTACAGAGGTTTTGATAATGACAACTGATGTGCATTAACCAAAATTTAGGAATAACTTTGTTTTGATACCAGAAATGAAGATCCGATGAGTCCCCAAATAAAATAGTTGTTTTACTACATTTTATTTGGGGAGGGGACAAAGGGGGTATTGCCTCTTTCTTGGCTGAAACGCTTGATTGTTTCCACAGCTTCTTTTCCAGGTTCTATACGTTCATCCAAAACCAGTTTTTCACATACAAAACACAAGTCCAGGGCGGCTGGTACATCAGGATCACTATCAATATCCATATTGATTTACTGCTATTATTGCAAGGCCCGGTGTTCGATTTGTTATAATTTACGAAGGGGGATCGTAGAAATAGTGATTGTTGGTAAGATTCAACCTACTATCTATTTGGGTAGAAATACTAAGATTTTCTCCCTGGTTGGCATGATATTCGGAATCAACAACAGGGGATCAAATCCTCACGCACCAGATAAAATCCCCGGCTTCCCCTGACAAATCGAACGCTGACAAGGCCTTAAACTGAGAAGAGAAGGACGATCAGAGAAAGTAAGTGAAATGTTGAAAAAAGTTTTATTAGATACTACACGTAGCTGTAGTATCTAATACTACAGCTCGCATTACCAGTCCCTCGCTGGGGCAAAACAGTACTTTATACAGTATAACACAGGCGATCCATACATAGGCAGCAACTTAGGGACTGTTCGAAAGTTCTGGACATTTTTTTTTCATAATCTATAATATAGAAAGCCTAAGCACGTCAATATACTTGTCAATCATTAGTGGTTTTTATACATTAGCATGAGACCACGGCTCATGGTGAGGCGTGAAAAGGTGCCGCGATGGAGAGCCGTGACAAAACTTAAAAGTGGTGTATTCGCACGCTTATTAGTCACGCTTCGTAGTGTCATGTATGTATTCTTGCAGACGAGAGTTTGGGACGTATGGCTTTGTACACACACGCCTCTAATACGCCGAGTAGAGACGAAAAAATAAAACGATTTGATTAGTTGAAACGTTCAACTAACGCAGGCGTAACGAGTTGGAGGCGTGCATTGATGTATGCTAATTCACGGCCGTTTTGTTTACACGAGCCGTGATCACAGCTACCCTACTTTATGCCTTCTTTTAGAAGTGATACTACACTATCGTCCACGTATAGAGGAGTTCTTTAACTGCCATTAGCTTTGTCCACGCACGTACCTCCAGCGCTTTGATAATTCGTATTCCCGTAATAGACGCGTAACCTTTTGAGGGAAAGACTTAGGGTCAGTTCTACAATCGACCGCTAAACTTCTAGTCAGCGCTAAGTTGAGGCTAAGTCTGATTTGGGCCAATGAGAGTACGCAAAATGAGAGTTGACCTCAACTTAGCGCTGACCACAAGTTTAGCGGTCGATTGTAGAACTGACCCTTAATCTTACACCAATTTAGTAGTGCTTGGTCAAAATATTATTATTATTTTATAATAGTTCCTTCCCGAATTTCTAGACAACGAATTTTTGAGCGTGTACGTCAAAATCGTGCACTTTTAGCTTCAATAATTTTCATTTTAGTGCAATTAATATTTACATGAGTCGGTATGTAATTAGATTAGGGCTAATAGATGTGTTTCTTCGTAAGGATATGTCCTGTTTCCTAAGTGAAATTCGAAAAATGAATCTATGTCCTTCTTTTTAACGAGTGAAATAAACAAAAAAAAAAAAATAAATAACACTTAGTTTATGATCGTGACTTGTATGAATTTGTTAACGCGTCATTATATCTACAACAGTGATAAACACACACACACTTACACCCAACACGATAATTTAAAACCAAGTTCTGCGAAAATCTCCCATAAAAAAAAACATTGATCCGTTTCATGCTATTACAGTTGCCAACACAGCTTATTTTATGTCCCCAAATATAATTGTAAAAGGAATTTAACTTTTTATTCATATGATTGGACGATAAATTTAAAATTATTATATGTCTATAAATAATTTCAGTATCCTTTTGTTTTTTTTTTTTTTGTTTTTTTCTCGAGTTTATTTCTTTCAGTGCCATTCCAAGTTTTTGTCCCATTTACTACTGTCTTTGGAACAATTTACTCCCCATACCCAACAGTTTGTAAGGAGTCGTTACTCAACACTCGTAATATTAACCCGCGTCTTCTTTGTATTCAGGTTATGTAGTAAATGAGTACAATGAACGAACGAGCAACATCACTTGAAAGAAATATGAAAATTTGTTTAAGCATAGTGCAATTATGAACAATCTTATTGGTAACGTAATTAACATTACGACTGATGCGCTTAGCACTGTGGCGTAGGAGAGCAAACGCGCGTGCGCTAGATTCACGAGAACAAAAGGCGAGTAAAGTTACGTGAATGGTCGCATTTGATTCTGTTTGACTGGATGGCCTTGCTATTTCATTTATAGATTAAGTATTTATGGTCATGCAGTTTAAATTACCACGCAGGTTCAAGCCCGCTCATACCTGAGTTTTTTTTCAGTTTCACTAGGGAAATACCGGGAAAATATCTTTACTAAAGCCTTTTCCCTGAAAAGAACTCGCCGTGGACTTCAATCCTGAGACAGGTGGAGGGCTTAGTGCCATAAAGGTTAGTTCAAGCTATGTGTCGAAGGAATCGGATCCGGATGGAATTGAAATCCGGTTCTGAGTGAACCAGGTACCAAGATCCGAATCCGGAAATCCTGTTCCATGATGTGGATCTGGGTACTCGGTTCAAATTTATCCGGATCCTTTTACTCAATTCTAATATAATCATGATAATGCGTATCCGGATCCATATGGAAGCCATTTAATGATTCAAATAATCATATATTTAAACATAAGAATACAGAGATTTTTCAAGTTCTTTACGGCTCATCATCATCAGTTGTTCTGTCGAAAGTGGCAGCTTCTTTGAGACATATTAAGCCCTCTCCATTCATCCAGATCTGGTACTCTCTTCTTTGTATTGTCTTACATTTATCTTCTCTAACATTTTTACGAAATTAAATCCCTCATCTTCCTCTTTCCTCCTCAATCATGACTTCAATTGCAACCCACAAGATGGAAGTCCACCATGAACAATGTCTTAACCAGTTTCTTTTTCTCATCTTCCTCGTTTTATTTATGTTTATCTTCATTCTAGGAGTGGGTGGAACAGAATCCTGAAGGAACAAACAACCGGATCCTAAAGAAACCGATTCTAAAGGAACCGGTTCGGTTACGGATATTCGGTTCCACGTACGAGGTTATATGATCCAGTTCCAGGTACCCGTTTCGAAAATCCAGATCCGGATCCTCAGTGCGAAACACCGGATCCAGTGTCCGATTCTAATATGATTCAGAACCGGATCCGTTAAGATCCGAGTAATGCTCGGATCCGGATTCATGCGACGATCCCTAGTTGATTCCATGTTACGCAAATATGGCTTTAGTGATCCAACATTTCCATAAACTTTTAGAGCAATTATAGATTGCTGAAAAGTCAATTTCATTATTGTTGGGTAAAGAATACAGCAACGAATGCAACCGTACCTCTGACTGAAGTCTCATTCTAGAATTTGTCTGCGGTATCAATGAATAAAAAGGAATGACAATTATGTATCAGGAAGATCGAGTCTTGATTTTTGATCTCCAAAACTTTCCAATAATAATAAGTATCGATCAGAATCACTTTGTTGTGTATTCTTGTTAAATCTGAATTATTTCTATGTAGAAGATAATTTAAAAAAAAAAAAATCTTGATAGAATATTTGTTGCAAGGAGAAGAATAAGTTGTAGCCCAACATCTCTGTAGAATGGGGAAGAAGACGCTACGTTAACAATGCCCTGAGAAATATAAGTTCAATTTTACGAAAATGATGATCGTAAGATCCATTCAACTATACAATATAAAAAAAAAAGAAAAATATGAATATAAATTACTTCAAAAGGTCGCAGCATTTGTTGATTAAGAGAAGGAATTCGATCGACTCACCTGGGAAATCCTAATACAAGTATAGAAGACATGTGTGCAATGGAAAGATCCAAGATCTATGAGGAAGGAATCTGTGTTTAAATCAAAGATTATGAAAGTAGATGATGAGATGAGAGAATGAACAGAAATAAAAAGAGGAATGAGGCAATGAATGGAACAAAATGTTAAAAAGAAGGTTGTGAGAAAGATGGAATTAGGATAAAGAAAGAAAACGGAGGAAACAAAGAGAACAAGAAAAGTAGAGTACATATTCAATTTCAAGTTATCTGAGAAGTATTATGAGTTAAGATATGAAGTGTGAGAAAAATACTAAGACTAGAACAGTAATGGTAAAAAATGCATTACCTACAATGAAGACTGATAAACAAAGATCTAAAGAAACAATTGAATAAATGTTTATTATGAAGTATAGTACTATATGGAGACGAATGGTGAACTCTACGAAACAATTAAGGAACCTTTAAATATTCGAAATAAGGACCTGAAGAAGAATAGAAAAGATGAACTGGACACAGGCGATGTGTAATTGAGAATCATAATAAATGAGAATAAAACTAAAAATAAACGGTAATTGGAAAAGAGGTAAGTATAGCAAATATAAAAAATTGGAAAAAGAAATAGTAAAAACAGGTTTTAACAGCTTCACATAGTCAATGTAAGAAAGGAAGATAAAATGATTTTTGTTTCTTTTTTAAGAAAAAAACCTCGAAGGATGTTAAATAGAAAATTGTTAAGCTTCAAGTCTAACAGATTTCATCATTTAATACTTAATATTTTCTTCTATACCTTGCATTTATACGCAAATATATTTTACAGAAATTTAATGGCATTATGTTTAATGTTCAGAGGTTTAAAGTGTTCATTGGACATTTTAATCATCCGTCTAGACCAGGCATCTTCAAGTGACGGACTCCGGTCCCGAAGCCATTTTCCCCGGACCTCTACGGTTTGATACGAAATTGAATTTGTATTTTTTTATGACCTTATGTCAACGTCATCTGACGCTGGGTTTGATATGACGTCAAGAGTAATGTATGAATGTATTATAGGTTCACACTTCACTAATTGAAATGACAATAAAAGCGTATAAATGTAATGTGAATTCATGCTAATTAACGCCGTGTTTACTGTCTTTATTTTTCATTTATTCCAAACAAAATATAAAGTAACCAATAGCCGTACTGTCTTACTAGGCGGCCGTAGCTCAGTTGGTAGAGCGTTGGCTTATCATTCAAAACGTCCTGGGAAATAGTTCCAGCGGCGCCCATGCTGATTCACGTTTTTTTAGGGATTTCTCAGTCTCATAAAGTAAATTCCGGGATGGCACCTACTACCTAGGCCTTGACCTTCGAACATCCTCTCTCCCACCCTATCCTGGACTAAGACTGATATCGCTAAAGGCCATAAATAAGTTCAAAGTCCTATTTAAGGCCTTTAGGCATCTATGGCTCATGCCGGGATAGGGTGGGGGAAGAGTCGACCAAGGTGTATATTGAGGGTATCAAGATAGTCGACCACTGGTGTTGAACCCAGCACCTCCCGAATGCAAAGCCAGCACTCTACCAATTGAGCTACAGCCGTTCGGTCTTACTGCCCTGTCTTATTCAAATTCGACTAACTATCTGGACCGCAAAGAACTTTTATTGCGAAATTTCCATCAATCAGGACTCCGAGAAAAAGTAATTAAAGACCGCTGGAGACATAAATATTTTAAAAATTCTATTCTTGCAATAATTATCAACTTTTTGAGAACTGTGCATTTCTGATTTAATAAAATATTTTGGAACGGTTAATAAAACGAAGTACAAATTAATATGCTTGGGGTTCCAAGCACTAGACTAGACCAATTTTTCCTGCCCAGAACAATTACGGTTTATCGTGATACAGATCCTAATGAGTAGAAAACTTATTTAGCAGTTCCGTCAGTTGGGTTGCCTACATGCAGGGTTCATGGGATCTATTATTGAAAGTTTTTTAATTTTTTTTTTTTATAAGGTGTGAATCTTTCACTAAGGTTTGTTTAATAACTTCTCGTAACTACGGTCCAGTTAATACATAAGTTACAGTCACAGGTAACCTAAGAATTTATAGACAATTTCGTTTGAGTAGGATGTTCGCAATCTTATATGATCTGTAAATCCTACACGTATATTAAATACAGGGTCAGTCCATCTGAAGTGGTGTAGCATGGGTCGCTTAACCTCTTTCAAAATTTTTATTTTATAATACTTTTGAATAGTTCAAACCAGGTTTTCTTTTATTTTATCCCCAACGATTGGTTAATAGTGGCCATTTGTGTATTTTGGTGCATGCCAAAACGTGGATTTGCAGACGGTTATGAAAAATGTAATATCTGCAGGTTGGTTTATCATAGGACATTAAAACAAAAACCATTTCTTCTTTTAAAGCTTGCTTGATAATTTTAGTCCTCTTCATGGAAAAACGTAATGGAACTGGTGAAGATGTATTAAAATCTGATTGTCGGAATAGTTTCGGTTTTCAGGGTCCTGTTTCGCCCGGAAGAGAATGAATGTCAAAGTTTATTATTTGTACACATCAAAGAATATTGAAGGTATACAAAATACGAAAGTTGATATATGCTTCCATAATTTTATGTGTACTCTTAAATATTCAAAAACTCGTACTTTATGAAGATTGGAGGACCAATATCTCTGGCGAAAAACCAGATAAAAAAATGTTAATTTTGTATGTTATGCACTTACATAGGAAGAAACTACAGTAAAAATTTCACAGTGGATATTTGACTTTGCACGGAATTACAAATTTGCAAATTGGAGATGAATAAACCTGGTACGGGCTTTGGTAAATATGATAAGATAAAATGAATTGTATGGGCGGTAACAGCACTATGGTTTACGCCCGTTCCGTGGTAAATATGAGAGAAGACTGACCAAACTTCGACCCAGAAAAAAGTTCCTAGTTTTCTTTCAGTTCTAAGTAACGTGCTAGGAGACTTATGGAAGCGGAGTGATTTTTTTTTAAAAGAGAAATTTGAAAAGTAATCCAGGAGAATTCTTTATTTATTTCATAAATGGAGACCATTAAATATACAATGGTAGTAATATTATATAGCAAAGATAGCGTGACCAGGAGTTCTGCATTATGTCTTTTTTACATTCTTTTCTTTAGTTCATAATGATTTGTGGTGTCCTCAAATCTTGGAAAGTTAATTCAACTCATTTCCCGATGTCATAGAATAATGAAAGTTTGCACAGCGCCGTAATACAATATTCCATTTGTCACTTTCATATATTTTTATATATTTTAAAAGCATATCTTAATATTTTTTTTAATATGAACTTCTTTATCCTAAAATGAATACTAGTCTGCAGCTAGCCTGGGTTTGACTGATTGCAGAGCACTTTAGGATTTCGGTCACAAAACATTTAGTTTAAGAAAATGTATCCGAACACCGAAATAACTAAAAAAAAAAAAAACTTTAAAAAGTTCTTAAACAATTCGTACTAAGAAAGTAAAAACTGATTTTGTTTATGCATGAATAAAAAGAAAAACATGAGACTCTTATATATCAGTTACTTTATAAATTCTTGACTTAGCGCGCCTCATACTTTTCTTTTAGTCATGCATAAACAAAATCATTTTTTTTTTTTACTTTTCTAGTACGAATTGTTTAAGAAAAGTATGTCTTTAAAATTTTTTTTTTTTTAAGATTGTGTCCTGTGTGATGCAAAGGACTTCAGAAAACACGAAACGTCATACATTTCAGAAATATGCTGTAAAATATCCCGCCGACGGAAATCTTCATTTTCTAGACAAGATATGTTGCGTATTTCATATCTAGTTCACTATTTTTGCAGTCAGGGAATGAGACTGACAGTTCAACACTCAAACATTGATAATGCAACTTCATCCAGTAGGTCTACACTGTTACATCCATATATTATTCCTTCGAAGAAAGATTTTTACAACTGACTTGCAATTATCCGCAGTAATGACTGGCTGGATGCTTGCTGATAACTAAAAATCGCTAATAAAATCCGTGTAACGTTGAAAAAAAAATCCCGTAACTGACTCAAAACAGTTTAATTGAAAACAGACACATTGAAACATCTATTAATAAAAAAAAAACTTTTTGTGCGCTTTTGGTGAATTTCATGATTTAGTTTCTTCAAATGATAGCTTTTTTCCGAAGTGAAAAATATGGGTGGGTGAAAACTGAGTGAAAAATGGGTGAAAAATGATACGAGTCTTGAATTATAAAGCTTGGTTTCAAAATTTATAAAATTACGAGCTGATTTATTTTTTCAGATATATTTTTATCGGTCCGCATGAAGTTTCACAAGAGTACTTTTTGTATCTAATTTCGCTAGGACGGCCATATTTTTTTTTTCCAGTGATTTCAGGAATAATCGTAATAATTTCACTTCTTCTTGTTGCGACAGTAAATTTGGCTACCATTTCTTTTTTCCCCACCTCTACGTGAAAAATTCCTTTATTCTTAATAGTTTTTATCTATATTCCTTGATTTTGGAGTTTAGAAATAACAAGTCAGCCACAAAAACTTCCTAATGAGATTTGAGAAAAGAGAAATAACCAAAAGAGAATTTTTCAAGGATTTAGCGAAAAGTAGAGAACACAAAATTAGAACCACTGAAAAAAGTATACATCTGGTAGCCTTAGACAGAATACGTTTATAAGGCCACGGTGGCTTAATGGTATAGAGCGCTCACCTCTGGCGTTTCGGGTCGTCGATTTGATCCCTGCTCATGTCAAGGAGGCTTTGTGGTGGTATAGTGATGTGGGTGAGATGGAAAATTTTTCCGTTCTAAACAAATATCCACTTTGAAGTATAAACTCCACATTAAGCTATAAAACTGATTGAATCCATGTATAGGAATATTAAATATCAGCAAATTATACTTTTCCAATATCAACTTCTTATAACTGGAACCACTGATCTACGACAAAGCCGGTGTGATATTTACCCACTGCGCCACACGGGAACTCAAATATTTCGTACATGATAATGACAAATGTACAAGGTGTTTCTATGTGTGCTAATTGCTGGCAAAATAAATGCGTCTTAGGTTATATTTAATGAAAAAAAAATGTATTAAAATTCCTTATAAAAAGATTTTAAACCGGAAATAAGAAAGTTTTGCGCTGATTTTTTTGTATTGAACATTCATAAATCCTAAGTTCGATAGAGTTATAACTATATGAACATGATTAACATATCCGAGATAATCGGATCGTATTCCTTTACGTCATGAAAAACGGTGCCCCCCTCCTTCCCCCAGTTTCACTGTGCAAGCAAAGGTATTGTCGGTAGTAATGGAAAATTTCCGGAAATTTTTGAAATTGAAAATTTTCCGTTTTATGAAAAGCTTTTTTACTTGTTCCTACATTGTTGCTGTTCCGTAAACTTTACTTGCAATAGACGTCACATGAAAAAATACTGTAGTTTCATAAACCGTCCTGAGACAAAGTTGCGTAAAGGCCTTAAAATTTATTTAATTAACTAAAAGAAAACGTTTACGATTGTTTCTTTCTAAATAATAATAATAAAAAAAACAATATAATTTCTCGAGAGATATTTATTCTTCAGATCGGGAAGAAAAATAGCCGGGGATAATTGCCTTCATCCGGAGAAAGTCCCTGGAAACCGGGGGTGAATGGTCACCCTAAATTTCGCTTTACTTTGTTAATTTTATTCAGGTTATTTACACCACCACTCCGATAGGGTAGGCGTTGAACATGTTAACAAGAATCAGGATTATTATAAGAGAAAAATGTTAATAAACCAAGTAAAGATAAATAAAACAAAACTATTTGCTGCGATATTCACGTTGTACGGCATGCGGATCTGATCACTATATACTAACAGGAGCTCAAAGATAGTTTTCCATGGACGGAGCTCAAAGATAGTTTTCCATGGACAGTGAAACAATATTACAGCAAATTTCATGTTTATACCTTAAATAACTTATTTAAAATAACAGAAGAATTTTTCGGAAAGAGTTTGAGAATTAATTAAATAATAAATTACAAATCATCCAATCAATATTACTTTAAAAGCATCAAACTTAAAGTAGGTTATTTAATTTTTAGAGTATAAACTTCTCGACCCATCTAGTGTTCTTTCGCTAAGTAACATTTATAAAACATAAGAATTATAAACGAAAAAAAAGAAAATAGATTGAATATTAACATTTGCAAAAAAAATAGTATGATAAAAACTTATACAATGGAAATCGATGATGAATCTTGGAGTGAAAATAAAGTTCTCAGCTATTTCTTCTATTAAATTAATAATAATGATAATAATATATAAGTACCCCTTACATGTTCCACGAGAGATATAACTTTACTTGTATTATTATTATTACATGCAGAGATTCCGCCAGAATTTTCAGTTTAGGGGGGTGTAAAGTCAAAGTTGGGAATGTGTAAGAGGAGTTTCACACGGTTTCTATCGATTTTTGACAGTAAAAAAAATTAAAGTTGAGCGGGTACGCTCGAGAGTTTGGGGGGTGACACCCCCCACAGGGGATCTGGAAGAATCACTGGTTACATGTAGTATCTTATACAGATTCGCATGTGCAGAGGAACAACCGGACGTGAAATCCTTCTCATTGAATGATCGGAGATACTTACTCCTGTGTTTCCTTCAGAAGATTTCATTCGGGGAGGCTCGTGGGGGGAGGGGGAGGTCACGAAAATTGTAAATAATGTATACTGACTTCAATGTACTAAAATATTAAATAACAATAATGTTACTTAACGATATCTAACTTTCTTAGTTAACTTCAATATAACAGGAACAATATTTATAGATTATGCTATTATTTACAAATGTTGAGACTGATTTTTTCGATTGAAAACCCCCGGGGGGAGCAAAGCCCCAGGAAAATATGCCTGAAAGAAACAGTGCCTATGCCATCAAGCAGTTTTAATTCCATGCCTGTTGAGTCACTGTAGTGGTTTGGACCCTGCCAGCCTTTAACAAAATTCTGCTCAGTAAGGGAGTAGTGTAATAGGCCTGACATATGTTTGGATAAATTTTTAAACAGCGAAATAAACCTTTTTCTGACAAGAGAACCTCGTGTATTGTAAATCAGTACAAAAAAACCCTTAAGGGAAGAGTCACTAGCAAAATGGATATCACTTCTTTTGTGAGTATTATTCTTGCGTCGCTCTTCCCTTTACCTCGAAGGGGTTCTTGTACTGATATCACTTATATTTGTAAAGCTGCCTATTAAAAAAAAAGTGCGCAGAAGATCGATTTTGGACCATGGTAGGCTCCTTATCTCGAAAACGGTAACTCCTATTTAAAAAAATAAGATTTTTTTTTACCCTTTGGAATCCGCAATTGACCTCCAAAACTCCCTGGTACCAACCATTTGGGGCTAAAGACAGAATGACAGACACACTTTTCGATCATTTTTGAAAACTGTGTGATTGGGCTTAAAAAGTCATAAGTTTTTGACTTCGCCGAATTTGACGTGTTATACACCGTTTGAAAGATATTGAAGCGTAAATTCAGATTCCGCAAGTTTCGGCCGCCTATATGCTCTGGGGTCAGTGCTATCATCAGAAATGTGAAATGTTGTTTTTTAAACCGTCCGAGGGGGTTGCAGGGAGGTTCTACGACCCATTTTTTTTTTTCTGTGTCTTAGTATGGCAAAGAGCTTTCAAATGGAAGTTCAAGCATCAAAATAGGGCTTATAGTTCGCTAGATCCGAAATTAGCTGTATATATGTGTGTGTCGCTAACAGACTCGTTTCTGAGCGCCACTCGAAGAACTACCGTTCTTCATGATGTTAAAATTGACACAGAAAATTGACAGTCGCCGTAACCGGAACTCAAACCTGGACCTCCTAGTTCGCTGTTGGATTTTGCTATCTCTTATCTATTTATAGCCATTTTTTATTATATTTATGGCCTTTAGGCAACTAAGACTCAGAACGAGGTAGGGGAGGGGAAAGGATGTGGGAAGGAGTCGTCCAGGGCCTAAGCTGAATGTACCAACCCGGTATTTGCCTGGTGTGACCGAGGAAAATCCGTGGAAAGAACTCAGCCAGGATGGACGGACACTGGGAATGAACCCAGGATCACCCCGAAGGCAAACCCTACGCTCTAACCACTGAGCCACGACCGTTTGGTACCCGTGGTGATGTAATAGAAAGCCTACGCAAATGGTAATTGAGAAATCTGTGTTCGAGTCCCGGTAATGACGATTGTCGAATTTCTGTGTAAATTTCAGCGAAATAAATTGCTTCTCAGCAGTTTAGTTGCTTAATCTGAAAGGAATCGCACCTTTTACTCAGATTTCTCTGAAATATCTACTTAAAAATATTTAACAATGAAAAGTAACATAACACCGTCCACGATGGTCGGATGGAGTGGCTTTAGTTCCTGTCATACGGTCTCAGATTTAAATTTTTCAGGCATGAGTATTTGCACGATTAGATAAAGAAAGCCACTTAATCATAAAGAGGCAAAGTCATAAGTTATTAAAGGTCACCTTCATAAACCTGGCACATAAAAGATTTACATTTAAAACAAAAAGAAAGAAGTATTTCTGAAATTCTAATGTTTTCCGTAAAATACTTGTAAAACGATTCTAAAATGTTATAATTTTACGCAAAATGTAGCCTATATTGAAATATGATTGTAAGAATTTAGTAGCGGAATAGTTGTTATGATTCGAGCATATATCATAACAAATATTTTTGTATCAAAATATAGTGTAACGCCTTACGAACAGTACAAAAATCTTGTACCGTATTATATAGAGTCGTTACTGAAACAATATAGTCGAAAAGAACATTACATGGTAAAATTTTAAACCATGCCTAACAAAGAATGTTATTTGAACATTGTTTAGAAACAGTGAAGTTTAAGGATGAAATAACTAGGGGGCATACATAAAACAAAAAAGAATACGTTTTTAGATTTTAATATTAATAGCAGGAAAAGAACGAAAGAATGTTAAGAATGAACTGAAACAATTTGTGTAGAAAAGTGTTGTCTTGTTAAAAAAGAATTTGCTAGAAACGAAAAAAAAAAAAAAATCTAGTGAAAATTAATTTTTGAACGGTTTAATTTGATTTCTTGATGAAAATGCTTGAAATCATGACAAATTCAGCTGGATATTTCCTCTCTCTCGTGGTTGGTTTATACCGTCTTATTACAGTTGTGTTGGCACGATCCACCGAGTGAGCGAAGAAACGGGGCTCCTGGTTAGCATTGCTAGGCGCAAAAACTGGCCCGCCCAGGCCACCTGACCGGCAAGTGAATTACTGACGTGGATGATCACGTGATTTAAGTTACTTTTGTTTATTTGTTTGTTTGTTGTTCGGTTTTTTTTGTCCTTTTTTTTATCTCTTCTTCTTTCCCAGTCAGCTATCACTACTATAACGTAAAGTTTCCTTTAAGAATTTTTGTTCTATTAAAAAGCGGGAACCACAAGATGTTTCAGATTATATGACATCAAAAAGTAATAATGGAAAAGAAATGGTAGGGGAGGATTTTATAGTGTTTTATTTTTCTTTCTTATAAAGCCAAAAGGGGGGAATTTTTGTCATGTTTTTGATACGATGCATGAGTGGTTCATTGGAGTTTCTTAAGACGTTGACCAGCCTAAGGCAGTTGCGCTACGTAATGGAAAAATGATCTTTGTCGACATGTGGTGGTTTCAGCGGCAGTTGGTGCCTTCAGGGTTCATTGTCTCACTTACCTGCAGGTTCCTCCAGATCCGAGCCAAAGCGACGAACAATCTCCTGCAGTAGAATACCAAAGGAAACTTGCAGACCATGTGTTAGAATTTGCACCAAAACAGCACATGTCACTATCACCCATCCCCAGCCTCCTTCAGGATAATAATGTTGCTTAAGAGTAAGCAGTGTCCGAATCTCCTGGTTGTTTTTATTAGCCTGACTCTGAGGGGAACTCCCCTCGCCATCTTGGCCTTGTAATAACACATCACTTTGTGGTTCACTAGCAATGCCACTTGGTTGTTCACTTCCAATACCGGAATCTTTGGCCTGAGACGAACTATGCGCACTTATTATACTATCTTGCTTAATTAATTTTTTCAGCACTTCCTGGGGCAAGGAACGGGACCGGTATAGACGGCCCGTTGACGGTGGGTCGTCGTCGTCCGCCATTGGGCCTCTACAGGGGCCTCACTCAGGTGGGCAGGCCCATGTCCCACCAGAGAAGATGACCGTCCTCAACCAGTGTCATCTAGCACCATTATTTTTTTTTTCAGTTAATCCAACTTACAAACTTGCGGTGTCACATTATGGATCACAGGTGACATACCGTTTTCTTTCTTTCTTTTATTTCTTAAGATAATGTAAACAATGAAAACACCAACAAATACACAGCACACATATTCTGTTTTCGCGCGCGCTCTTATATAAGAAAGAGAGAGAGAGGGAGAGAGGAGAGAGATCAGAACGTGTGTGCGATTGTTAACTCGCACCACCACCACTACACGGCGCCGCACAGCACCACAATCCCAAAAGCACACGATCACGACTGATACAAGCAAAACGGTTTCTCGCTCCTCTGAACGAACGCACTGGGCAGTGGCGGGGAGGGCGAAAGTTGCGCCGGATTCCTCTCAGTTCTGCACTCGGCGATAATTCTCTCTCTCTCTCTCTCTCTCTCTCTCTCTCTCTCTCTTTCGACGTTGTGTTGGAACGGTAGCAAAAGCCACGTGGGTGGATAAGAAGAGCAGCTTGGTAAACGCCTTCTGACAACCATCTCTTATCGAGCTGATGACAACGTTAACACAGTGTTTCAACAGAAACCATCATCAACTATTAAAGCTTTTCTACAACTGTCTGCCAACTAGGTGGTCGCTTGAGATTTCCTGAAAATACTTCCTTCCCCTCTCCTAGACTCTGGTCCACTCCACGGCCAAAATATTTAACCAGAAAGACAAAAGGATGATACCCCCAAGGTTTCCCAAATGAAATAAACACTACGTGAAGGGAGGCGGAGAAGAATGCTTTAGCACTTTGTAAAAAAAAAAAGTTTTCTCATACTGGTGAAAGAAAGTAATCAAACTTTTCCCTACCCAGTAAGCAATAATATTGTCGAATAATTTTTTTTTAAAAAAAGTTGGTTATTCCAATACAAAAATTGTATAATTTTATTTACTTTTAATTAATTGAGAAATATTATTTCTCTAAAATATTTGTCTTAGAGTGCAATAATTACTTAGTTGCTGCTTGTGTCAACTCAAAAAAAATATATATATTAATGATTATTTCAGTAACATATAATATTAATTCACATCCTCATACATATAAATAATAGAGGAAATATATTATATAGTGCCCAAAACCGAACCCCCCCTTTTTTTGATTAAAAAGAAATAGAAAATAGTAAAAAAAAAAAAAGGTTTTCAATACACTTTACTTTTCGAAATTATAATTAAAAAAATAATATAAAATAAATTATTTTCAAAAAACCTTACATTTTGGAATTTTAAAAAAAGAGTTGCAGAAATCGGATGCCTTGTAAAAATAATCAAAATAACACTATATAATATTAGAAAATTGTATTAAATCAGAAATCTAGTTTCAAAATATAAGTACCAAGCATTCGCCACTGATCTGGTAATAAACACTGTTAGATGAATCCGATAAATTTGTCTTGTATTGAATCACACTTCCCCGATGGGTGATCGAAAGGTAGGATAGGAATATCGGGAAGTAGGTTATTTCAGGTTAAAATTTAAAAAAAGACAACCAAATGGAGGATCGCACGAAAGCCGAGAAAGATTTGCGTTCTGCACACATGCAGCAGTACCAGAAATCATGAACTCTAAAGTTTGGTACCGTAATGATTTCACTTGGCCCCTATCATCATCTCCTCGTGAAGAAGCTCAAAGATCACTCTGCTTCCCGCACCAGACAGTTGTTCTATGAAGGTGCCAATTTGGCACGTCCGGGAATCGAACTAAATGCGCGAGTGATGGGAGACATGCGAAACCATCTCTAAGATATGTCTCTGACGTAGAAATGTTCTTGCTTCCTAAGGCTGTGAAAAGAACACTCTAAACTTGTACGGATGGTAAAACGGAAAATTACGCTCACGTCAAGAAATGAAAGTAAAAAAAAAAAAAAAA
>JAGDQP010005741.1:0-19036 GCA_022664845.1 Lepisma saccharinum | reverse complement strand
TTGTTTTTTAAGGATGTAAAAGAACGCTTTAAATTTTTACGGATGGTAAAACGGAAAATTACGCTTACGTTAAGGCATGAAAGTAAAAAAATAAATTAAAAAAAGTAAACGGGCTGCTGTATTACATTGAAATGAAACAGGTGCTTGAGATAACAATAATAAACTTTATGGAAAACTTAATGAGAGCAAACGAAAACATAACAATACAAAATTGTGCCAGAGGGATGTAGTCCATCGGCTGATTTTTTTGTTACAGAAAGAATTTTTTTTACGTAGTCAGGAAATACTCCATTGACAGGTTTCTCCCTCTATCCTAACCAGAACAACGAATGCACAAGGCTGGTTAAACCTTTGTCGTAGGTTAACAGAGAAATGAGTCATATTTCTTTCTTTATACAAAAAAATAACAAACAAATGTCAGCAGCAAACTTTCAGAAATGCCAAGAGACTAAAAAAACACTCTTCTTTTTTCCGTTGTACAAAAATTTCAGCCTTGATCATTTTAAATTACATATATACAAAGTGCTGAAATCAAACGTGGCTAGGAGGAGGACTCACAGTGTTCGCTTGTACACACCTGTTATGAACTTGGAATGACAAGGCCGCTGATGGCAAATATACACCAGAATATACTCCGATAAACAGAATAGCACTTATTCAAACGGATATTTAATGTTAGGTACCTGTTTTTACTTTAACACATGTGTGTAACACATTGTAATCTAATGACATAATAGATTAGTTACCCGAAGAAAAAAAAACTATTAGATTTTGGTTCCTGCATCTGTTCTCAGAGCTCACAGGACTTCGATAAAGAAAAAAGAACAGGTTCTATTGTGATATATACATAGAAAATACTTTGCATAGAAATTTCATTGCTCATGTAAAAGTCAAAACCAAAACAGAGAGCCATTTGTACAATGAAAGAGTGGGCAGAGCCCAACAGGCTGAGTAGCAGCAGATGACAGGCAGTGCAAAATGAACGACAATATCAATACAAAATATCAAGGATTAAATACAAACACATGTGTGTGAAATAACTATGGACGATTGGTGCTATCAACGCAAACAGATTACACAATTAAGAATATATGCAGCTGCTAAATTGATTATCTTGATATTACAAAATTACGTTTAAAAAATAAGAAATTGTTTTTATCAAGTTTCATGACGCAAATCCATGACATACCAGGCAATATTGACAAGTACAGACATTTTATTGTTATTCTGATTGGTTTCTCTCATATAAACAATTGCACTGACGGCGGAACACAGAAATTATCAGAACTTACAATTCTGATTGGTGGATTTCTCAAGCTTATTCTAAAAGGTTTTAATTTCTATGAAAAGTCTGTGTAGATAAAAAAAAATCACTAAAAAAGAAGGTCTGTGGCGATGCTGACCTTAAAGTCGTGGTACATTCCAAAATCACTATTTATGCGGATGTAATGAATAGTTTTGTCATTCAGTCAAGTACTTTACAGGTGTTCGGTGGTGAGGTTCGCCACCCTTCACAGTTCAACAAGCACGGAAGGTCAGTTAAGGTTCTCCGAAAAACGTGAGGTCAGATCCTCACTCACCTTGATTGGTAGGATAGAAGGGATTTTCCTCCAACGACGTATCTTCTTTCTTTCCATCTGACCTTGCGATGGGTGGTCGAGATACATAAGAAGGAATACATACAACCTACCTGGTCTGATGATGTCAGGAAAGATGAGCTCTCAGTACCTTGATGTCCTAGGTTCAATTCTTGCCGCGTCCGTTGAGAGTTACATATGGTTATTATGATGCAACCACGGCTATGGCACAGCACACATCACTGACACGTTCCTAATCATTCAATCCGGGATATCTGTCTCATGCCGAAACACATGGTTTCTTGAAAAGCACGGAGAGACGCACAACATATTGTCACTTTAATTAACAACGTGAAAATGATCGAAGAAATAATATATGCGAAATGGTTACTCAAATTTGCGAGCACACGACGGCCTTTATCTACGCATGTTTGCTTATTAGAATTTGACACACAAACAAACAATATCGCGTAAAGTATGTAACTGTTCCAGTCACAACGAACCGTACTCACTTGTGTTGTTAGTTGTTGGCTCCCGAAACTGCAGTACTGCACTAACTCTCAAATTTATTCCTCTTTCTGAAAATTCCTCAACCTCTTTTCTTTCCAGAAATATAAAATTATCTTTTTTTGATTCGCTTCTCGTATTGTTTCGTTTGTTTTCAAGCTTCGCTTCTGTAAAAGTCCGTTACTCTTCCACTTAGCAGTGTAATTTTTCGTACGTGACATTTTGGATTTCACAGGAAATGGGTACTAGTAAAGTCCTAGCCAACCTTTCGCTGCTTGGCTCAAAATTTGGAGACGGAGGTCTCATTCAGGATTTATGATAGTCTCAATTGTCCTTTCTTTCCAAAAACTTCTTGTGTGGTACAGTACCTTTTAGCACCTTGTATATAGAGAATCAAAATGGCTTCTTTGTACGTTCAGCTGAAAACATATTCTTGAAAACTTGTTAGACTGTCTCTGTTCTATAGAAGCTATAAAAAAAAGAACGGAGTGTAAAATGAATAAAAGGACTTTTCCTCTGATCGTGGAGAAATTTATTTGAAAGAAATGTTTCTCTCTGATTGCATATACAAAATAAAAAATAAATCCATGATGAAACAATAAAAAATAATCGATGTACGAGTATCTTTATGATAAATAATACTGATTGTTACACTATTTACACTTGGTCCCGCTAGAATTCAGGAGAATGCAGAGCCAGGAGACCGGGGGGTCCGCTTTAGGGGGGGGTCCAGTTTAGGGCACTTTCCTCTATTATAAACATATACAGTTGAATTTGAATTTTATTTATCAACTTTAGGTATCTCAGGCTCAGGTCCTTATAGGGAAAGGAAAAGGATTCGGGAAGGTATCGGCCAGGGTCTATGTTGAAGGTGCCATCCGGACATTTACCTGGTGCGAATGAGGAAAACCTTGAAGAAAAAACTCAGATACGTTAGCTAATCAAATACAATCAAATCGATTTGGTCTACGCATTAGTGCTGAATTCTAATACAAATTCTCAAAATAGAATGTGAAGCCTTCTTCAAAACGGAAAACTATTACAATCTCAACACCTACATTTCACCTGATGCTTAGTTCCCACAATATGGTATCTCTGGACTCTGAGAAATCAGAAAATATGGAGTAATTCTGGATCTTATCAATCCCTACCAGAAACGCAGTTGAAACCCGGATGACTATTTTGCACCACAGACAGCCGTAACTATTCGCAATGTCAACGGGTGCTAGCCAAAAGTAGAAACCTTTGTTTCATTGAGCACCAGAATTTTGGTCGAGCAAGTTTCAAAACTTGCTGCTTGGTAAAGAGGCTGTACTTTCGTTTAGCATTTTTTTTACAAATTTTAGGTAGTGCCAATGGCATTCATAGTTTCGGAGGTGGCAGAAAAATGGTTATAGTCAGTATATTATACATTATCCGTTGAATCTTTCCATACGAGATACAATATTTCGGTTTCACCATAGGCTACTTGATACTATCCGTTTTCCTATCCTCTGACATTTCAAACAATACTAGAACAAAATTGGATGCTGACCTGTAAGAATAACGACAAAGATTACTTAGAAAATTCAATGACAAATACTCTGCCACTGAAAAGTGGGTAAAATTATATGAAACTAAACAAAAAGCAGGTACCACTGAGTAAACAAAGGCTCATATGAAAAGGATTTCCAAGAAGGAAACATAATATACTTATTATAAGGAATTCAATGATCCAGTCGAATAAGGACACAAGCCACAAACTATTGTTTTACAGGAAAAGCATTTTCATGGAAATGCTTGTTCTAGTAAAATATTATATTAAAACTTTATATTTACGTTATTGCCAACAAGTAGAAGGTTCTTTTGAACTGCATTCAAATCCTAGCTACATGAAGGTATCAAAAAGCACTACTATTGCATGGTTTATAAAAATAAAATCAAGCTGAAATACTTTTCGAAAACAAACAGTTTACATAGAAAACCATTAGGCCTATCTAATGGCACATACTGCTCAGTAATAAAACTGTATTACTTAAAGGGTGGTACATCAGTACACAGTAGGCTTAATATGAAAAAACACAAAACATTTCAGGAGCTCACTGGAAAAGGACACATGCCACTTCCCAATGAGAACTGACTTTTTACTTCAGATATCCTTTTTTTTTTTTTTTTTTTTTTTTGCCATCAAGTGTCTCATCCGGTAATGGCTGTGCCTATGGCATGAGGTTTTTCGGTACTAAAATGAATACAATAGGCACAGGCTCTCTGTTTTACGTAAAAAAAAAAAGTCAGTTTTCGTTGGGAAGTATTCTTTATTCCACGGAACCACTTAATTTTATAACAATTCGACAATATTTTAGACAAGTAAGCAATATTTTTTTAAAATGTACCTATGACATTTTTATGTGAATTAATTTAGAAATTTTGTAGTCACATGCAGTCTGTAACATGTAAAAAGAATTACTGATTATTTCTATAGGGTACACCGGGGGAATTTGGGTTCCAGGGCAAAGTGCGTCCTTTTAAGTTTTATTACATATTAACATGACAAGTGTGAACTGTATGCAACGCTTTTGACAGCACTGTGCTCCCACCTAGTAGACGACTGAAAAACTGTTCTTGGTCTGTCGTGATGGCACCATACGATTTAGGAAGGGCATTGTTGATGGTAGTGTTCCTGATTTTCACTTCTACCACAAAACAGAAAGCATATTCATCAGTCTTTTAAATTTACACAAAAGTCTCACTTCAGTTTATAGCAACTGATGGACTGAGTCTGACTGAACACGTAAATTGCCATGGGCCCGCAGGGCCACCAGGCTGGACTTCTGGCCGTCTTAGGCCACTTTCGTCCTTTGATTATTATTGTTATCTATGATAAATATAACTAATTAATTATGTTTGAAACATTGAATCAGGTCCGCACCTAGCCCAATAGCTAACCCCACCGCAAACTTCAGAGAATCCACTAGATTCAAGTTATAAAAAGCCTATATCTGAAACAGCTGATATATGGTGCTTTGAATTTGTTGAATATCCTGATTTAGAGTGATAGAGAGAGAACTGTCGACATCCATTTTAACAGATTGTTTGTGTGATTATTCAATATGTTTTGAAATTTCAATTCCAAATTTTGGATTTCATTATTCTCTGTGTTTGAATTTGAGGTCTCTTGATTTACCTCTTGAGTGTGTGTGAAGAATGTGAGAAAGAATCACCAGTTCTATAGACTTTGTTAGTGGTGAATGTTTCATTGCGAAGTGGTCTTTGGGGGCAGTTTGCCGCTGCAGTTCTGTGTCCCTGTTTTCTGCACGTCACACAGTAATCCTTTTTTGGAGTGATTGTGCATTTGTAACTTAAATGTACTTGACCACACTTGTAGCAGTGTGGTTCGTTGGAGCATTTTTTCCCTTTGTGATATAACATACATGTGCCACATGGATAAGGTCTAGCTGAATTTCTCGATTCTTCCACCCTATATCTGCTTCGTCCTATACTCAAACCATATGTAATCAGTGAGCTGACTAAATTCGGGTCTTTGGTAAACAATCTGATCATCGGAAGTGGACCGTTGTCAATTCTAATACGACTAACTCCAGTGATGGGAAGGTTCTCTTTTAAGAGTTTTTGTTTTAGCAAGTTGGTGTCAACATTTATAGGCATATTTCTAACCACGCATGTAAAGGAGGTGATCGTTTTACTTTTCTGAGGTGAAGTGATTTCTCTTTCAATAGCAAGGAATGAAGCTTCTTTGCCGAAATCCTTATCCGTGAAAAATTTAAAAAAAAATCGTTTTGTCCTCTATCCTCTCAAAGTGTATTCTTACTCCATTATAACGCTCGGTGGGAAAAGCTGTATAGTTGATTTTTGTTAATTTTTCTGAAATCATTTCCTCAAAATTAAATCGATTTGCTAGCTCTGGTTTCATTTTTTGATAATAACAATAATTTTTTTGTTTGATCTAGTCGGATTTATACATTGCTCATTTTGTTTGGATGGAGAAGAGGTTTGGTTAGTATTTAATTTAGCTGTTTTATTTTCATCTACTTCTGTATCCTTGCTTGCAGATTTCTTGCGTACTTCGTAAAGGATGCATGCTCTATCTTCTAGTATGGATTTTAATTTTTCTTTAGAATAACCAGTGAAGTCTAGTTTCACTCTGTCCAAAATCCGAATTTTCAAAAAGATCTAAAAATTAATTTAAGTCTTGTTCCCTAGATAAGTGTATTCTGACGCCTTGATTGTCCTCAGTCCCTGAAGTAATGTGAGTACTAAGATGAATTTTGTTACTTATTAGTGTATTTAAGGTTTCCGGTTTCCACAAATACTTGTGATCTATATCAGTTAATAGTATGGTAATTATGCGTTCCGGAAAATGGGAAAGGCATTGGGATGTGGGTGAATAAGATATGGTAACTGGATTATTTATAATATTAGAAGTACTTTCTCCCTCTTCTTTTTCTTCCGTGAATTCCGCAGTCTCCTCGGATAATCTCGAAGAATCTTCACTGAGCTTCGTTTGCTGGCACAAAAAGGAGATCGGGTGAAAGATAAACTGTGATTGGCTCTGCGTAGCTAAATCAACCAATCACACCGTCTCTCCTTCGCCGCCAAGACCTATATGTCTGGCGCTATAGTCGACTAACATAAGCATCATCTGCTTCCAATTTACAAGAGAGCAGCTTTGCACATTGTTTAAATATGGATTGCCTGTGTGAGTAACTGTGATGAAGGTGGAAAATTCTTATTTTGATGTTGAAAGTAAAAAAAAAAAAAAAAAGTGTTTAAAATGTAATCTTGCGAAATTAAATATATAATAAAAGTTCATAATTTACCATCAGAAAAACAAAAAAAGATCCGCATTTTATAGGTTTTAATTACTTTTACTTATTTTAAACATTTTTTGTACTTATTTTAAATACTTTTATACTTTATGAATGCTTTAATCAAACACACCGTTTATAGAAAAATATGTAATTTTCTTTTAGAATATTTCGCCATACCCGCTGGAGCTTTCTCAGCTGTGAACTTTTTATCTATTTTGTACAATTTTAAACATCATTTTTCTTGTTCTAAAAACTGTTATATATATTTTAAACACTTTTCTAGTATTTTAAAACATTTTTATACATATTTTGAACACTTTTATATATGTTTTAAGTACCTTTATACGTATTTCAAATACTTACTTAGCAAATCTAACAGAATTTCAAAGAAGACGTAAAATTTTAAAAAGTTTTTTTTTGTACAATGTTCTTTGAGCCCACTTTTCGTCATTCACATGTAAGTTTTATATCAATCCAAAGTAAGTAAGTACTGAAGCAAGTTCATTAATATAGACATTTTCTGGTTAATTTTTCATCTTCAATAAATCTATCACTTTAGTTACGAGAAGTCTCGAAAAAGTAGTACCAGAATTACCTTTTCTTTTATTTATGCGAGAAATTTTTCATAATTGAATAGGTTCTAGAAGGAGAAAAGAGAAGGAATATCACAAGTACGTCGCACTCATTTTTCGAAATATCTACTAACTAGTGAGGTGAGCGAGTCATGAACAAATACTTTTAATAGTAAAAAAAAATATATTACGACAGTAAAATACAAACTTCAGCTTTTACACACCAATTTATCTCTTAATGTAGAGTTATTCACACATAAGAATTCTGTAGTTATTTGATTCAAGCTGTTGTTGCCAGAAGTTATTAAAACAATAATAAACAAAAAGCTTATAAGTTTGTCATTAATGCTAAAAGCATCTGTCACAGACTGTGTTGTACGTATAGATCCTGTAATATCGTCCAGAAATGGAACTTATAATAATAATAATAATAATAAATCAATGAACTCAACTTCTAGTTTAGTAAGCTTCATAGCTTGTAACTTGATTGGAAACCAAATAGAGATAGAAGCTCTAAATATTCTTATTATTGTTTTGTTTCTTTGATAGAAATCTTAAACGTAAAAGTGCCGGCCGGGTGGTCGAGCGGTCTGCGGCGGTAGGCTATCGACTCAACGGTCCCGGGTTCGAGTCCCGGCAGGGGCATGGGTGTGGATTTTAACACTTAACAGCTAAAGGCAAATCGTGACGGGCCGAAGTCCAAAGTTACTAAACTGGCCCATATAAAAATAAAGTTTACCAAAGTTTTTAAACGTAAAAGTATGACTCCAAAACGTCTACGGAACTGTTAAAGATAGCAATAATGTATACATCAAAATGTACGGTGATTAATTCATTGTGTATACATTAGACCATAAACATATTTACCCTCCCACACCCACCCCCCCCCCCCCCCCCAAATGGAAACGATGTTTTCATTATTCGCGATTTCAAAATGCGACATATTACCGTTAAATTAAAAAAAAAAATAGTGTACACATTTGATACCTGTTTTTGTTACCTGGTGTTATTGTCAAACAAATTTTACACACTGTATGCCTTATGCAAGGTATTCCAATACCGTTAGACCCTTGTGACAATGTATTCCTGTCTCCTTATAAGGAATGGCATCAAATCACTGAAAATTCTCCCATATTTCAAGATCCCTCCCTCCCTCCCTTCCCCTTCGTTTCGTTTCTTGAAACGTTGATTACAGTAAATCACTCAGCTGTCAGCAGCGTATATGAGTAACTACCACATAGACACAGATAAGAACAAACAGGTGCAATAATAAATTTTACTTGTTATGTAGGAATAAGCATTGCTGTTTCTTCCCTTGTGTGAAAAAAAAATCTTTTCTCAACCCAACCAGCTAACTTAATCATAGACATTAATCTACGTTCTTGTGTACAGAAGCGACAAGTGTGTTGTTTCAAAACTTGAAAGTTAATTTTAAATATGACTAAACGTTAGGTTTGTGTAGTTTCAACCTTTTGATCACGTCCTTTCCACCTAGAAACAACAAATTATAAGCTTTTTTGAATACCAAGCGTGATAATTGGCAACTGGAAATGCATCATTTATACAAGAAGACAGATGAAGCATATATTTAAAATAGTTTATTCTAGCTGATCCTATCGTCACATTTCTTTACTTCTGTTTTTATTTTTTCCAACTCAATCTCGTTCTTTAGTTTAGTAAGCGTGAAACTGTAGGAAGCTTTCATCATTATTTTTATCATACAAAGTGATAATTCGTGCGCCTCTTATAAGAGATCCTATACTGGATTTAATTCCATCCGTCAGTCGGGGTGGCTTTTTATTCTAAGTTGCTCACGTTCACACTGGAGCTGGAACAATTGTTCAAATTTAGAACTGAATTGCATTCAAAATTGATTATATGGTCGGTACTGTAGGGTTACGCGATTTCGACATCGAATATCGGTATCGCTAACAAATCGAACGATATATCGAAAATCGAAATATCGAACTTTATATATCTAAAAATTATTTAAATTATATGTCGTTCTTGTCCAAAAATCGTTGTAAATCGATATTGTTGGCATCGAAAAATTATTGGAAAGGGACTATCACTGTGTTCATATCGAAACGACGTCACTGGAAACCAAAAATTGTCTATATTCAAAAATCATTAAAAATTGAACAATGTAGATCGAATCGAAATAATCGTACCTTATCAATATTCGATATATCGAATATTATGATATCAATATTTCGAGTTTTAAAATATCGATCGATATATCGCAAAATCGCACAGCCCTATACGATACAGCACTAAGATTTAGGCACGTTTCAATACGACGAAACCCTTTATATTCATTGTTCCTCATAAAGGTGCTACGGTAAATCAAAAACGAATCGCAAGCGTAACTAAATTTGTTGTACAAATTTAGGGTGAAACCGATGACAACACACTGAAGAGCATGAGTAAAATTAGCGTAAACTATTTACATGGAGGGGGCAAAGTAAATAGAAAGAACCTGCCAGCTTTAGGGTCACCAGATTAAGAAACGGTTGAATCAAGGCCACTGAACCTTAATCTGAAATTCGTTTCTCTCTGCTTTAGTTGAAGCATTAGCCTTTGTTACATAAGGATGGACAGACAGACAAAATAAAATTAATAAAACATTTTCCTCGATCCGCTTAAAAACTAATGTAAAGGAGATTTAATGTAACAAATAAAAACTAAATTGTAAAAGGCTCTTCTGTGAAATGAGTCATAAACTACGCTTTAAAGGTTTACCTTAATTCTGGCGTTAATTCGTATAAAGTTAGTGTTGCATATCAAGGGAAAACTTTTCGATCAATCAATTGGTGGGAGGCATTCGATATCAAGAGTTAACTTAATTCACAAGTTATTCTATGTGTCATAGATGGAATAATTATAGACAGGGAATTCTTATGTTCTCCAGCTCTTTGATGCCACCCGGTGTCAGTCTAGCTGAATTAATACTGAAATCATATTTGGTTTGTTTGAAAAATGGCATAAGTATGTCGTTCGTGGTATGCATGTTGTGTTACTGGCATGGATGACGTCACACAAACACATCATCTGTCCTGTGTGTATCTGGGGTGCAGTGTCAAAATGGCCGCACTACTGGAAATATGGACAAAAGTTGAGAAGATCATTGCATTGCCAAGGCACTAGGCCCGCTGGAATCTATCGATAATTGCAGACGGTGTATGCAAATACAGGGACGTTTATTAAGGAGGTGTGTAGGTGCAAATCATTTGACGATGGAAGAACTGATGTGTATGACAAACCGCGACCGGTACGGCCAACATCATCGCCTGGGAAGGATGTGGCTGTGCTGATTATGGGACTGATAAAGGAACCTTTAAAAAATCACAGTGCGGGAAGTAGATAGGAGAGCAAATATTTCGTCAGAACACGTCCTTTACGTAATGTGTTCTTGATATGTTGGGCTACAGGAAAGTGTGTTCAGCGTGGCTGCCGAGATTGCTATCCGAAGACAGAAAAGCCACGAGAATGGGCATGGCTCTGACTCATCTCCAGCGGTATAATGAGGAGGGGAATGAGTTCTTGAAACACATCGTAACACATAAAACAATTGTTACTTCACGACCGTAAGCAGTTGTCGCTCCTCACTCACATGAAAGCACTCATCGTCCCCTCTTTCCAAGAAGTTGAAGGTCACGGCATCCCAGCGCAAACACATGGTCACAGTCTTTTGGAACTTTCGAGGTGTCCTGCTTATCGATGTGATGGAACGTGGTGGAACGGTGAATACCGACAGGTATTGCCGCACCCTCAACAAATTAAGCAAGACCATTCGAAGGAAGCGACAGAGACTACTGTGAGACGGTGTCATTCAGGTGCATGACAATACTCGTCCGCATGGGGCAAACATCATCAAGGATTAGCTACGGCGTTACGGCTGGGAGATAATGGACCACCCACCATAAAGTCCCGACCTAGGACCTACCAATGTTCATTTGTTTGGCCCCCTGAAGCACCACCTTGTAGGAACACACCTGCAATCAGAACAGGAGGCTTGATACAACATGGATCAACGGTTGTGACCTCCAACTTTACCAAGATGGAATCTTTACATTGCCATAGCGGTAGAGCACGTTCTTGAACCGACGAGGGGATGTACGTCATAGTAATATCTTCAAATATATTAATTTATTCGCGTAAGGACAGTAACTAAATAGTGTGCAAGGATTGCTTCTGCATTCGATTGAAAATCCGAGAAAAGCACTTGAGCTGAGTACCTGATACTTTATCTTATGGGTCCACAATATATTAAAAGCGTTGATATTGCGCATAATTTATTCATTTGTAGTTTGGCTAAATTGACACCAGGTGGCATGAAGGAGATAGAGAATAAGGAAATTCGCTAACCATAATTATGTTATCTACGACTTGAAGACTAACTCATGGATTAAGTTCACTGAGGATTGGAACGTTTGTGGAACTGACCCTAACTGACATGGAAAATGATCCATCAAGAATGATATGATAGTGCTGACATTTCCTAAACTTTGACAGATGTGACGAAATAATAGCTGATAACATGTTGGTACTAACTCAAGCAGGGATGTACCAAACTATTACGTTCTGAAACCAGCTTTGTCAACATATTGTTTCAGGCGGTACTGTGAAACATTGTAGTAGAAGTAGTAGGTTGCACAATGTACAGATCACGCATTAATGTGGTGTGGGATACCCCTGCTTGTTCTACCACTCTAAATGTTGTTATTACGTCATATATACATCTTTGTTTACCAAGTTCTAACGTACTTCTGGGTTGGGCAATTCTAATGTCTCTTAGCAATTCTAATGTAGTTACCGATATTCTTCAAACCTAAATTAACTGTATGAATCGATTGTTCTAAACAAAAGCTTTCGTTGATATATAAATTTGCTTTGCGTCGCGATAAGTAAAAAAGGTTTCCAGAAACTCTGAAGTTCTTAAAGCTGCGCAAGAGTCGTTAGTAAAACAATACATTTATTTAACTGCGAATTAAAACATTTCTTTAAAAACAAACAAAAAATGAAAAACAATATGCTAAGAGAGCTTCATATAACGTTTTGCACGCTCAGCAACAAGCAAAGTCTTTGCTTATGGGGCAAGTTGTGACGTTGTAGTTATTTAGATAGCTCACTATATGGCTTATTGAACTCGTAAGTAACAAACGTTCGCCATTGGATTCTATCCTGGGCAATATCAAGCAAGTTTTCATCAAGAACATCTACCTCTCGAAGATCTCTTCTAATATTGTCCTACCAACGACCTCTCGCTCTTCCCAATGGTCTCCTTTTATGCAGCCTTCCAACCAGAATAGAATAGAATCTTTGTTTTTCCCCCATCCAAACTACATGGCCTGCCCACCTTAGTCGACGCGATTTCATTATTTTTTACATCTAGTGAAGCGTAGTAAGTGGAGTTCACCACTATACAGTCTCCTCCATTCTCCAGTTATCTCGTCCCATTTCTGCTCGTATATCTTTCTCAAACCCTTATTTCCGAACACACGTAATTTATGTTCATCTGCTAGGGTCTTACTCCAAGTTTCGGAACCGTAAAGTATTACCGGCAGAATAACCGTTCTATATAATTTCAATTTCCTTGATATTAAGCACGATGTTAGAAGTTTTTGAACTGAATTGAAACATGCGTTACCCGATATTAAGCGATCTTTTATTTCTTCCGTGACCTCATTTTTGCTTGTTACGTATGCTCCCAAGTATTTAAATTTTTTACTTTCTCTATGACCTCATCCCTAATTATTATGTTTTTATTTTCTTCATTCCCTGTGTTTCGGCTTGTCATCATGTATTTTGTTTCATCTATGTTTACCTGTAGACCTATCTCATCGCACGCTTCTACTAAGACATTGGTGTTGCTTTGTAGTGCTTTATATCGTCCCCTATTAAATCTACATCATCCGCGTATACGAACATTTGATTCAAACCATTAAATGTTAGTGTCTTTTTGTCCCCTTTAATTTTTAAAATCGCATATTCTGACGCAAAGTTAAACAATAGTGGTGACAAGGCATAGCCTAGTTTCAATCCGTTGCTAATCTTGAAACTATCTGACCTATCCGTACTCTGCTTATGGAGTCGCTGAGATACATCTTCACTAGTTGAACCAGTTATTTTCTGAATTCCAAATTGTACCAGGATATCGTATAGTTTTTCCCTTTTGATAGAGTTATATGCGCTCTTAGTCAAGAAATAACTGACAAACAGTTCCATTTTATTCCCATTTCTTCTCTGAGATTTGTCTCAAGGTGAAAATCTGGTCCAGAGTGGATCTATTTCTTCTAAATCCACATTGGTGATCTCCAATTATTTCATCTACGTATACGCTTAGGCGAGGTAGCAGGATATTACTTTGTAACACGTTGAGAGTAATGAGATTTCGCGGTAAATATTACAGTCCGATTTATCACCTTTTTTATAAACCGGAACTATTATTGAGGTTTTCCATTTCTTTGGGAGCTCCTCCTTTCTCCATATAGCACTTATCAATTTATGTAGTTCCTTGATTAGTGCCGCTCACCCCGCTTTAATTAATTCGGCTGGAATATTGTCTATTCCTGGTGATTTGAAATTTTTCAGTTTCTTTACCGACATTTCGATCTCGATCTCGCTAGGTTCGGGTATCCACAGTTGTGCGGTATAGATTTCCAATTTCTCTGCTTGTTTCCCGTTGCGTATATTAAGAAGTTTGTCGAAACATCGACAATTTTAGTCGGATCCGCCTGCAGATCTCCGCTTTCATTTCTAATCATTCCTAATAACCTAGGCTGGTAACCTTTTCTTAACGAGTAGATATAGATCTCGCATGTTATTTGTCTTCCCGTTTCTTTTATCTCCTGAATCTTCTGCGCCAGATATTCTCACTTTTTGTTTCTGAACCCGCGTGTGGCGTTTCGTTTCGCGTTACTGTATGGGTTCGTATTTGATTCGCTTTTATTACTTGCTTGTTTTCGTTCCTCAGGAAGCTTAAGCCATTCTTCATCAAACCAAGGTTTGTTTTTGTGCTTGTCACCTACACGTTCCTTCGCTGCGCCATCCACTATATCACGAATTACCTCCCACTTCTAACTTACTATCAGTTTCATTAGTAATATAATCTTCATTATTATTAGTCGAGTCGGTTAAGATTTCGAACCTATTTGGGAGTTTGAGTTGGTTATCTGCTTTAATGCTCGGATTATTTAATCTTTTAACTTCGAATTTCAGTTGTTTTGTAGCTATACATCAAATAACGTGGCGCCAAATTTGATTTCTTTACTTCGCTGCGTGCAAAAGAAGTCATTTGTTTGCTGGTTCAGTAACTAGCTTGAAAAAAAAAAACAAATGTCTTTACTACCTACGTTATCATAAAGGAAGACGGCTTAAAGGTTTTTCTTCTCTGCTGCAGACCTCGCGAAACCTCTCCTCTTAAACCCGCTTACCAACACACACAAGGGGCAGAGAGTAAGGAAAATGGCAACAACGTAACCTGTTCTCCGTGCTATTCAAGCTATAGTGCTGCCTCTTCAAGCTACCAACCCAAACCCAAACTTCCGAAGAGAGGATTTTAGAATGAGCTTAATCTCTCATTACTTACTGACTACTTCACCATCCCACAATTGCTGCCATTTTCCCACATAAAATATCGGTACTCTTGGAACGGATCTTCAATAACACGATGGTTCCTCATGGAAACCTGTTTAGCAGCAAGATCTCACATCTCTCTACCTCGTCACCAACGTATCACGATATGAAGGTACAAAGCACCTCATTGTAATAGTTAAGTCATTCTAAAGGCTTGTTAGTCCTGATTGCATTGGCAAGGGTATGGTAGTTCACTGAGGAGTAGTATTGAATTATATAAACTGGAAAAGGAATATTGTATGCAGAAAAAATACTCTGAAGAACTCAATTAAAGGAACCATTGTAGAACAACGGGGAAGAGGAAGAAGAGAAGCCTAATTCAAAGTATTAAGGAACGTAAAGTGTACTCTAAGAAAAAAGAAAGTTTCAAAGATTTATATTCTTAATTCAAAGTTTCGGAGCAACTATAAATGCATACAATATTAAAGGAACATGAATACCCAGTTGGACTCTCTTTCAAATGCATTTCTATTTGGCATCAGATAACCTTGCTACATTTGATGTAATATTTCCATGTATTTATTTATTTGCCTGCTTAAAACTTCCAAAGGTTCACAAATATTGTCTTCAGAAATACTATTTCTTAAGAGAGCTCCTCGCTCCAACCCCTCACTTTTAACATTTTTCAAAAAAAAAATCAGAAACTAAGAGCACTATCAAAAATGTAGGCGCATAGCGCACTAAAGCTTACAAATTACTATGAAACACAATGGACAGCGATCTCGAAATCTTGTCGATTGATGAGTGCCGAGAGTTCAATTAAATAATGACGTCATAATCTTTGAAAACGTATCACTCATCAATGGACAATATCTCGAAATCGCTGCCTATTGTGTTTCATAGTAATTCGTAAGCTGTAGTGGGCTATGCGCTTACATTCATAGTGCTCTTAGTTTTTTTAATCTTTTTAAAAAATGTTAAAAATGGGGGAATTGGAGCGAGGAACCCTCTTAACTTGCATAATTATTGCACATTAGAACTACTTTTATTTTCTCGTGTTACTGTTTCTTGTCCTAAAAATGCCAAAATATTTTTCAAACGCTTTTTTTTTACAATTAAAGGATGCTAGGATATTTCTGGTATCGGAATGCAACAAAATTCCTCGGATAACTACAGCTTATGCGCTCTTATCCTGTTTGTACTGTAAACTGCACGCCCATCATACAGTGATTTGCATACATGCATATGATTTGCATGTCATTGTCTTTTTACTTTCATAGGCAAATCACCCAGATTTTCAAATCTAGATTTTTTTTAGTAGGTAAGAACTTTTTTGCAATCATAATTAATATTTTAAATATGATATATTATTAGTGGAAAGAGAGAAATATGAAATTTCGCTTGGACAATTTGAAACTCCAGGTGAAGAGATGTAGGAGTCACAGGACAAGTGTCGCCAGTCCTGATAACCTACTGAGCGTTGCAATCCTGTAATATTTAAGAAACCTCTTAAATTTTGACTATGAGACAAAGTCAAGACTATGTCCACAGTCCTAATGGAAACCAGAGGTATAACTACAGATTTGGTACTACTGCTGCAAAAAGAGAGAGAGGGCCTATGTTCGTTCTTTGTTTCGGTTCATGGCAAGGATATGCTAGAATCAGAGAACAAAAGGGTGCGAAGTTTTCAGTTTCTTACCGATTCTCACACCTTGCACCTCTTTCCCCGCATCCCCACGTCTCAGAAAAAACGAGCCTCTCGCCAGCCATTGTTTGCTGTGTGGCGGAGGGATACATTTTTGTGGTATTTTTCTATGTTTTTATATTTAGTTATGTTATGGCTACTTTAGGTTTCCTAGACTGCCGAATTTCATGTGTTATATATTTTTTTGTGTCGTGGTACCCCTAGATGATGCGTGATCAGATTAAATCCAATTGGAAAATCTTGCACTATGTTGGATCACTCCAAAGCCTGTCGTCAACACCACAAGGAATGAGAGCGCACTGTTCCAACACAAGAAAGGGAATACCATCACGATAATTCGTCTTTCTGCTTTTTTCTCTATGTGTCATCTCGATGCACTTATGTATATTTATTCTTGTGTACATATAATCATATATTTGTCAGATAGTGTTAGTGTATTTATGTGTATTTGTTATATAACAGCCTTTTGAAAGTCAATCCACTCTGAGTTGTTTACCTTCTCTTTGTAGCAGACTCTGCTAAGTAGTTTCTGCTTTCTGCCACCATGAGGCAGCACCCTGCAGGCACCCAACTCCTTGTAGAAGACTTCATTTAAGTTTGTTTATGTTTGTTTTTGTTGCATATATTGATAATTAAGGGGTGTCATGTAGATATATTATAGTGTATTTAATCAGTGGAGTATAGGCTTTCTATCGAGCTCTATATTATGCGGGGATGGCACATATTATCTATATATTTTTTATATTTAGTGTGTTGTGTTGCTCACAACACATCCTGTGTCACAGCTAATGAGGTCACCGTGCATAAGCATGGAACCAGCTAGAAAGCGAGTCTAACATTTTTCACCGCGGTGTTCGATGATATGACCGAAAAGGCTGGGACACAAGTGGAGTTGAAATTTTGATACGAGACTGTGAACACGTGAGGCAACCCGTAGCTCAGTTCACACTGATAGTTTAACTTTTTATCAGTACGCGAGTGTCATAGTCGCGGTACTTTGAATCTGTGAGTGTTCAACAGAACTTAACTATGTGGTATCAGCGGTAACCACAAAGAACAGTCATCCCAAAGATTGAGTCATAACAGGTGACCATACTTCAATCTTCGTTGATCTGTTTTGTTTACTTCTGTAAGGTCAGAGTAAACAAGGGTGAAATATGTCACGGACATTATCATTTTTTATCAAGTAAATAGACATATATAGACCAACGTCTCCAATAATATCCAGAGACCAGTAATGTGCAGCGTGTAGTGATGAGAAACAATTCGTATACAGACATGTATATGTTTTTCTTTTTATATTTCGTCATTACACATAAAACTCTCATATAAATATAACAGACAGTTCTAATATAAATAAGGTAATGTATGTGAATAAAAAGTGAATTTTACAAATCACTTAACACGTATTTACCTTGGAGACATTTGAATGGCATAGACAGATAGAAACTAACGTTAATATATTTTACATCACACTCATTCAGACATCACCTAGCTCCTTGGTTGTAAAGTGCAAAATTAGCCCCCATCCAGTGTGTAATGAGTTTCAACGCCCAATGTCCACCGATGGAGTTTCTTCGAGGTTAACGAAAGCAACGATAAACACTGAACTGTTCAATTAACTTTTGTATTGGACTTTCCCAATATTAAATCATCATTTCGAAAAGTGTGCGGAATCATCATCATAATATAAATTTGGCGAAAACACTTAGAAAGAACTATTAAGAATAAAATCGATTTTTTTTATCTTGGTCGTGTGTTTAGAGCAAAGTGATGTGTGGTTGTTATCAATTTGTGTTGTGAAACCATCTTCTACCCTTTTACCTCCGTATAAGGAATAAACACCCGTATCTAATTGAATTTCTCAGCTGTTTTCTATTGGATTATCCTGAAGTATTCCCATGTGTAGCCGAGTGGTAAGTACACAGACTTGTGATAAAGTTTACAGTGTGTTCCTTTTCAGGTGGTTGCTGAGAGATACAGCGGAGGAGGGGTTCTACAATAGTGCAGGACCAGTATATTAAATGTCAGTTGAAGAATACAATGTGAGAGTCTCTTTGTTTTTGCTTGTTTGCGAAATTATTGCTTTACCGATCAAATATTTACGTGCTCTTACTTATTCACATAATGCTGTTTTGGATAGTTAATCCCTTTAAATCTATCACTTGTCAGTTGTCAATAAGGATTGAGGCTCTAACGATGAGCAGTATCCAATCACTCAGTTCCCCTACAACTTCATCTTTACAACTCTTTTGACCTTCCAAGGAAAGTACGCATAACAACTTCACA
>JAGDQP010005740.1:0-76226 GCA_022664845.1 Lepisma saccharinum | reverse complement strand
AAAAAAAGAGTGCACTTCTTTCCCTGTACGCTTCAAATATCAATGTGTCATAGCCGTATACAGAATATCAAATCTAATTGTGGATCGTGTGCAGGAGGAAAAAGTAGTTTAATTTACGTCTGAATTATAATAGCGTCCCTGATGCTTCTGGAATTTTGTTCCAGTCCCTAGTAATACTCACAGTAAACAATTTTAAGTAATAATATCATTTATGTTTTGCTGAGAGTACCATGTTCTCCTTAATGTGTGTTTAAAGAAGGAGTGTCGCTGAAACTTTTAAACTTGGATCATAGCTATGATTTTTACTTGGCTGTCATTAATATACAGAGTATGTTTAAAGCATACAGGTGGCGTTGCGTGAGAAGTTCGAGGAAGCATAATTTCCTATATTAGTGCGCTACATGGTCAAAGTATTTAAGATAAACCAGACACAGGCATACTGTATGTAAATGTTTATCGATACTTAACCTAAGGTTTACGCTTTCAGGTAGAGAAACAAAAAACATATTTACGTCAAAGCCAGGAGGATCTACCGTATTTTGCGAGATCCAATTGTAAGACATTTTGATTTAACTGGGTTGATCTGTAATCCATTTTTGCATGTCTCAAACCCTTGCCCCACAAATGGGATATTCATATTTTAGACATCAAATCTGATCAAAAAGCATTAGTAAACATGGTCCAGAAATGCGCCAATTTTGAGATACAGGATTTCAAACTTCGAACCTGAGAAAATTGCCAGAAATAATGAAATTTTCTCGATAAACCAGCAATAGGGCAGAGAACCGAAAATGTATTAGTGTGGTGTTATTAGGAAACAGTGTTGCCACTACATCGATGTTTTCAGGTATTTACTATCCAATTCTTTGGTACCTGCAATATTAACTTTGGTGTAAAGTTACTTGCAAGTATTTGTACGTTACTCAAATTTTCTATTCACAAATTAACAAACTGACCTGACATCTCAGAGTCATGTAGTGCCATGTGATGTAGTGGGAATTGTGGTGCATGAGTTACAAGTAACTAACTCTATGGCTTACGGAATTCGCAAGTTCATCGTCACAGTAACAATCGTTCGTCACTTTATTCTATCCTGGGCAACGTCAAGCCAGTTTTCATCGTGAACATCAACCTCTCGAAGATCTCTTCTAATATTGTCATTTCAACGACGTCTAGGTCTTCCCAACGACCTATTTCCCTTCGAAATATAATCTTCGTTTTTTCCCCATTCGAGCTACATTATCTATCCATCTCAGCCGTTGTGATTTCATTATTTTTACAATATTTGGTGAATCACTGTCTGTGGAGCTCTCCAATATTTGGTGAATCACTCCATTACGCAATTTCCTTCATTCTCCGGTCGTTTCATCCCGTTTCCGCCCCTATATCTTTCTCAAAACATTATTTTCAAACACATGCAATTTATGTTTATTTCCCACAGTCGTACTCCAACTTTCGTAATCATAAAGTATAACCGGCAGAGTAACCATTCTATAAATTTCCGATTTCAGCTTTCTTGATATTAACCGCGAGACTACGAGTTTCTGCACTGAATAAAAACATGTGTTGCCCGATGTTAAGCGACTTTTAATTTTTTCCGTGACCTCGTTCTTGCTTTTTACAAATGCTCCTAGAAAAATGCCGCCATCCACTTCAATGCAGTTTTGAACGCGTCGCAAAACATGACGGGTTGCTTGCCGAATGATACTCCGACGTTCCTTAATTAGGTTAATAGCATAAGTTATTCAGACGATCAGTTTCTGATGTGTATTCATTCTAGTCCAATACACCTTTTCCTGAAGCCACTCACATAAACCAATATTCAAGGCCTTGAGATCTGGTGACCTTGGTGGACAGAAAATGGAACTGTCGCGCTCGATCACTGTTAGGAAAGGTGTGATTCATATGCCGATAAACGCTCCGGCAGAATAGAGTGGTACGCTATCATACATACGACACCGTGTTACCAAGGGTATACCCTCAAGCAGTTATGGTTGGTCACATTGCAAGAAATGTACACATTTTTCGCCAGTCAAACGGACATCAAAGAACATGCCAACATGCAGCACAAAACGTTTACAGACAACTGTGTCTGGGACAAGGAATCCACAGTGCCACGTGAGTTTGTGTAGTCCCAAAGACGCTATTTCTTGTATTGTTTATGCCATTTCGGATGAAAGTTAACTCAACTGTGAATAGTAAGACGTGCAGTATTGCCCGGTTATGACGTAACCAGAGATAAAATTGTAGCTGTTGCGGTTTACAACCTGGCAACATCTGGTGTCTGGTGTCTGGCAAAGTAACCAACATCTGGTGTCTGGAGCTGTTGCGGTCTCCAGACACCAGATGTTGGTCACTTTGCAGGTGAGATTTACAAACCCTCTGAATACAATGTAGACGTGTGGAAATTTGTCTTGTTTGCAGGTTACGCTGCAACAGAACCACAATGTTCTCAGCTTCTTCCACATTTTGTGCTGCTGCGCGTTCCGACACTACATAAACACTAGGAACTGTTCCTGATTCCCTCAATAAGCGAAAGACGTTTACAAACACAGCTTGGTGCATCGGATATCTTCTCCGATATTCGACAATGGCTACCCAGGCACTACAATGAACAATACCCATACACAAATACCATGTCCGCATACTTCGCACGCGTGATAATGTGCGGCATTTCTCACGTATTTGATCCGTCACTGACACTTCCTATCACGTTTGTCAGAAACATCTGTTCCACGGACAAACATTATACCACTCCAGAGGGCGCTGTGGCAACTCTGCCGTCTGTTACTCTGCTGCTGGTACTTCTAAGAGTCAGTGGGTTTTGATTTATGAGGGAGGTCCATAAGCACGAATCTAATTGGATTTTTTTGAAGAAGCATCAACTACTATCGATGAGAGACTACAGTTAGATACAGTATAGATAGATTTTACCAAGGCTTTTGACTGGATGGAACGTGATAAGCTACTGATGAAATTGACATATTTAAAACTGTCGGAAAGCTTTATCGTCATGCTTGAATCTTTTATAAAAGACAGAATAAGCGCAGTGAGGAATGGAGGTCATCTCTCAGCAAGGTATATACCTAGGAGAGGAATCCCTCAAGGTTCCAAACTTTGGCCGTTCCTGTTCAACATCTACATAAATGACCTGAATCGTGTCGTAAAAACAGCCAGATCTTAATCTAAGCAGATGATGTGAAGACAAGAGAGTAAAGGGAATTGACTGAATCGGTTCTCCTTCAAGATGACGTAACTAGGGTGTAAGCGTTGACAGAAAAACATGGATTCAGGATAAACACCACTAAGACTGTTGTTATATCAGCATCGAAAAGGAAATAAAGAGAACTTAAATATGTGTTCAGTATCGGTGGTGATATGATTAATAGAACAGATTGTGTGAAAGATCTCAGTAACATACAGCAAGGATTGAAGTGTAAACGAACACGGTTTAAAAGTGTTTCAGATATATGGAATTTACATCACCAGTGCGAAATGATTATGACCACTTGGAAAACAGAAGATAGATAGAAAGAGTACAGGGTAGGTTCTTGCGACTACTTATCGCAAGGCAAACGATGTATTTTATTTTTTGATATTCATTATCACGAATTGTTACAGAACTTTGGGTTATCAACCTTAGAAATCAAACGTACGAAAATAGACTTTATTCAAAATTTTGCATCCTGTGTATGACTCGAAAGAAATTTTGAAAGAAAGAAAATTAGAACTATGTGTGCTGAAATGTAGCTTTAGAAGTAGTAAGATTATGTCATTTAAAGCGAGAAGGTTTATAACGAAATCAAGAAGAAGGTCTTTAATATGGAGAGGAGGAAAATATATATATATAACGAGCTAACAACAAAACATAAAGAGGTAAATATTTTTAACAGAAATTTACAAAAAATCAGAAGTAATCTGAGTGTCATTGTAAATTTTCAAAAAGTATATTATATATCGAAATGTTATATTAATGTAAATTTATAATCTACTGTAATTGGGTAAACGTCTTGCTGTTCTGAATTTATTTATCCCTGGCCCTATAAGATATCGGAAAAAGTTCAAGGTCATTATTATTATTTGTCGCCTCCAGAAGCGAAGGGTTAAAAGTGGCATTAAAGAATAAAAAGGTTCGAGGTCATATTTTATATCTAACTAGAAATATATGTAACACATATTTTGCACATGGATACATCAAGGTACAAGGTTTTTCTTATACAAAATATGACAATTTTGTGTTACATATATTTCGGGTTATATATTAAATATTACCTCGGACTATTTTATTCCTCAGTACCACTTTTACTCCTTGGCATCTGGACTCCTCATTTATTAAAAAAAAAAAAAAAGTTAACATATGGATGTGAAGTTTAAGCTTTAACTCAGAACAAAAGAAAACATGAATGCATTCCAGAGAAAGATGCTCAAAAAAGTCTATGAAGACTTCGATACACTACAATACTTCTTTATTTTATTTATTTATTTATTAGAAGTTAGCACGGATACAGCAAACGCCATTTTATGCCGTTCTTGTAACAAACAATAATATAACAAAGACTTATGCAATAGGAAATAATATATTTTTTTTTCATTCATTCATTCTAGATTCATATAACAAGCCTTTAGAAATTTACTTTTACTGAAGCAGAAATCTGGTGGCAAAGGAAGAGTATTGTAAAAATGTGATAATCTATATACAAGAGATCGCTGAACCAAACACAATCTCGGTTTTGAGAGGTAGAAATGACGTGAACGAGAATTTTGTGTGGGTACTCTTAGGTTAAAAAGTGGAAGAAGGTCGTTGGTCCTGAGTGTGCCTTGCATTATTTTATAAAGAAATTTTAAGTCATTTAGTTTTCTTCGTGTGTGTATGTTTTTTAAGTCAAGAGAATTCAAAATGTCTACGTTAGATTTGTGTTGGAGGTTGGGTACCCTGTGTTGTACGATGAGGATAAAGAAATTTTGGACTTTGTGCAATTTAGATAAATTGGTTTCACAAGCCATAGACCAGATCGATGAACAGTATTCAATAGTAGGAAGTACACAAGTGAGAAAATATGACCGAAGAGCTCTGAAATCTTTAGTATCGGTAAACCTGTAGAGAAGTCCAAGATGTTTGAGTGCTTTAGAAGTTACGAATTCAATGTGAGGAGTAAAATTGAGTTTTTCATCAAATATGATACCCAGGTCTTTATAATGGTCTACCCATGGTATATTAGATGAGGCTAATGTGTACGTACATTTTGTGATCGGTTTTCAGTGAGAAACGCATTGCAGCTGTTTTGTAAGGATTAACTTTCAGTAACCAATTATTGCACCACATTTCAACAGAATCTGTAGCGGCTTGAAGGAAGAAAGTATCTTCTGTAAATTTAATGGTCTTAAAATTTTGCAGTCATCAGCGTAAAGAAGTACCGAGCAGGAATTATCTATCTGTTCACATAAGTCATCAATGAAGAGGGAAAATAAAACTGGCCCTACGGAACTTCCTTGAGGGACACCTGAAAGCACGGGGAGCCAGTTGGATGTGCTACCAGAGAAGACGATACGTTGTTCTCTGTCAGACAAATATGATGTTAGAAGCTGAAGGAGGGGTTCGTGTATACTAAATCTGGAAGCAAGTATGTGTATAAAAAGTTTGTGATTGACAGTTTCAAATGCTTTGGAGAAGTCTAGGGATATGACGTCAAGTTCTTGTCTATTTTCTAGGGCATCCGTGGCGTGAGGCAGTAGGACAGCTAAGTTGGTTTCACAGGATCCATTCAGTACAAAGCCATGCTGGGAGGGAGAAAGAAATGGGAGGACATGATTTTGAATCCTGTCTGTGATGATTTTTTCACAAATTAAACCGAGGGCAGAAAGAAGGGAAATAGGTCTATATGAACTAACACAGGGTTTTTCACCTTTTCGTAAAGTGCGAGCTATACGAGAAACCAGACATAACCACATATACATAATTAAAAATGTTGCAGTAGGTTGGGTATTTAATATAAGTAGACACAGCAAGAACACCTAGAAAATATTAACAAGTAGACAATATAAATCAATACAAGTTGAAATAGCAAAAAAGAAATGAAAAGACGAAGTTAAATAAGACGATGAAAATATGCTAGAAGGGTGAAACTGGAGAGAGCTACTGGTTCCAGACAACGGAAGAGATATGGTCGCCCGCGGCCCACTGGTTGGGAACCGGAGAGGAGTGTAGATTCCGTACCTCAAAGTGAGATAAAGTAAGGGTTGGGATAAGGGGGGAAGACAAGGGGGTAATTCCCGCACTGCGATATGTTCAACGATGCAAGTTCCACTCCTCGTAAAGAAGCAGTCACTTGTGAAATTCCACGAAGCTAGAGAGAATTCGTTCATCAATAAAATCCATGTGTTTCGAATGAATGCTTACTTTATTATTGTAAAAGCAAAAAACCAGATTTTGTACCGATCTAACGGCAGGGCACATGCTGTCCGGGTTATATAGTAGCATACAACAAATTACAATGACCGTCGATATGCGTAATTGAATATCTATAAAATAAAACATTACATTATATTAATAAAATCACAGAATTAACTTATTTATATCTGCAGTTAATTAGTATTAAAAGTTCTTTTCAAAAACGACTGGAAAACAACAAAAATAATTTCTGAATATTGCATACGTGTGCGCCATCTTTTGGACTGCAAGAATAATGCTTTCTATACATACAGTTACTGAACTGTGAACGGGCGACTTTTCCACACAGCTATAGTTATCTTTACCTTTGAATTAGACTTTAAATTGCTTTGTTTCTCTCTAAATGAATCAACTTGAATATGAAATCTTTGTTGCCCCTTTCTATTGTTGTTCCCATTGCAACAACTTTCTTTTGATTTTCAATCAATTGCATCTTATTTAGTATTTATTGATACTGGCGTTGTAATGTTTTTTAATTGTTGTTGTTGTTGATTTATTTGATATTGGACTTCTTGTAATGATTGGTCTGTTACAACGTGACTACTACAGGCTATATTATTAACTGAGGAATTCCTCAGGATATATTTAATGCCAAGTTAAAAAATATATTCTGCAGTTTCATACGCGTGCCATAGTTCTTGTATGATTTATGAATGCTGATCTTATTTTTTTAATCTTATAAGAGTTATGCATACTTGTTAGTCGTTGGTAGGGAAACTAACGACTCCTAATTTGAGAATTTCAGGCTGTTATTGGAACATTTTATAGAACAGAGATGCATTGTATATTTCATGGTTACGTACAGTGTTCGATTTGTTATAAATTACGAAGGTGGAATCCTGAAGCTAGAGGTCGCTAGTAACTTTCAACATACTATCTGTTTTGGTAGAAATACAAAGAATTTATCCCTGGTTGGGATGATCTTTGGAATTAAAAACCGGGGATGATCTACTCACGCACCAGGGAAGATCCACGGCATCCCCCGCGGCAAATCGAACACTGGCTGCGTACAATGAAAAAGCTAGATGTGAACTTTCATTGTGAATTATAGTTAACCAAGAAATGTATGTTGTTAAGGAAAACATCTACTTTGTTAAGTGTTACAGCGTGACTATATGTAAATTACTAATTAGTTGCACAAAGCATGAAGAAAGATGGGTTATATCTCACCAATTGCGATAATTCTTATTTCGATGTATTTGTGGCAAGAGTAAAGTATCCTGTATCCAAAAAATCTCGTAGAAAGATAGCTAACTTTTTTTTACCTGCTGGTGTGCAGCAAATTCTCTAATATATTAAACACAAAACAGTAAATAGAATCAAGATACATTTATGCTCCAATAGTATTATGCATGTTGGCCGCTGATGAGATCCATATCGCCCCACATTTCTAATGCAGGCGGGAGAATAGGCCCGCTTGAGCCCACGTCAATCGATGTGCGATCGACATTGATTATTTGTATCACTAATATTGTGCAAAGAATCATTCGATTTTCTACAAAACTTTTTGTTGCTAATGAATAAATTAAAATTAAAAAAATAAGAGTATTCGTCATGGAACAATATCGATCTATGTCGGTAACCGATGTCTATATTGATCAATGTCGATCTATATGGGCAAATTGATGTTTATTTAAGCGATGCTACATCCCTCTGGTGATGAAATATAAAACTTCATGTTGTTGTCAACACGAAGACAGCTTTGGTGACAAAGAAGTTGTTCATCGTTGACGGTTGAAGCATGTTAAAGTGCAGAAATAACATGTCTCTCCACGGGAATGACAAAGACAATTAAACTGTTAAAGTGGATTGTGGTTTTCTCAAGGATTCTTTGATCACTGTAAGTGCATAGACAAACCAACAAGATTTATAGAAATATTTATTGTGCTGGTTATCGCACACTGCCAGAACCGGGAGACATTTTACACTTTTGTTTCATTTGTACGGTAGAAAGTAGCGTATTTTCCCTCTCAAGGCCATCTGATTGTTAAGAGAGGTTTCCCTTAGTAGGAGGATAAGTTAGATTCATTTGCAGTTGTTTTACATAATTTCCTTTAATTGAAGCTGTAATCATGGCCATTGTACTCTTCTTCACCAAAAATGTAAACAAATGAAGTTATAAGCAGAAGGGACGTGAAATGATTAGAATGGAGCGGTACTACAAAGTTTACCATGAATGCAACATCAGAAATAACATTATTTTACAAATTAGCAGTGGTGAACAAATTTTACAATCCATTAGCACAATGATGTAACTTGAGCTACAGAAAATAATATTCTTTACATAAGTAATAACTTTGTTTTACAATTCGTAACGTTTCACTATTTCTTGTTAGTTTGTTTATGTTGGTGATCCTATATAAAAAAGGGGGTATTCCTTAAAAAACAATAGTAAATATTTATGATCACATTATGTTTACAATGTCAATGTACGATATTGAGCGATGTAGATACTCAATATTAAGCAACGTAGATAGATGATCGATATCGCTCACCGATATTGGCCAACATAAAAAGGGGCCCATGTCGTGGAACGATATCAATCAATGTCGTAAAATCCAATATGCCCATATCGGCCAAGGTGAATGTGCTACTTGGAGCGGATCTGTGTGCTGCATTCTCAAACGAAGATAAAATTAAACGGATATATCGGTAGGTAATATTTATAAAAAGGAAGGTTGAGAATGCTATACTGGTTATTCACAGCAGCTCATTGACAGATAATATTTTCCTATAACTATTTCTAGTAGTACAGGCCATCGGGCCAAAGGTGGACAGTCGATGGGCTAACTTAAAACCGATGACCTTCGCTACTAGGGATGGAGAAACATTTTACGACATTTAATAATTTTAAGAACGAAGCAACATGGGTATATGCAGTGACATGTGAATACTAAGAACAATACACAGGTCAAAAGAGAAAGTCATATTACATAAAACCATCCCGGCATTTGCCTGGCGTGACTGAAGAAAAATCCTAATTAACAGTCAGGATGGTGGGCCACTGGGATCGAACCCACGACCTCCTTAATGATACGTCAATACTCTACCACTGAGCAACAGTGGCTCGGTAATAACTTATATGATTTACCCACGTTGCAGGGAGTGAGAGGAAATGGGAGAACTCTGAGAAAATCCACGCACACGATGTTTATCCACCGCAAAGCGTACATGGTATGAGCAAAGATCGAACAACTATGTTACATGTCTATGATTAATATCTCCTCGACTAAAGCTAATTGAATGGGCCAAACCTCGTTAAATGTGCCCAGATGCATATTAAAGTGGCGCCCCAGAATGGGATTTGTATAATATAAATGAAACTTAAGTACTAATTTTGGTACAAAGGAAATTCCGAGGAATTATATCGGATAACCAAGAGTAGTTTTGCAATTTTGTTATTGTGTGGCAATAGTGCAAGGAACATTAATTACGTTTCCTGCCTTTGATAGTACTATAGGTAAGGCTCCAAGTTATCTTTCAAGATTCAGCTTACGTTGTTTCGTGCATGAATGTAAAGTAGGCAGGAAAGTTGCATAGCTTTTAACATCTATAGATGGTACCGCGTATACGAGAGCATTTGCGTTCGAAATATGCAAGAGATGTTTCATTTAAAGAAGTGGACGAAACTCTTACATATTTTTAATAAGTCTCTTTAGAGTAAAAATAACTTAAGAGACTCTTGTAGTTGTTTCATATACATAAAAAAGTCAATTTTTTAAATTTCATTTAAGGTCAACTCGGTAAACTACGATTTCCACTATTAAATGGAATAAGCAAGTAGATTTTAGTGACGAACAGCAAAGTTATTTGAAGATTTTGATGATAAGGTGCCTTGGTTACACACACAGGTATTTCCAAAGATTTTGATACGAATATGTAATTCGTTTGTTTTTGCAACCACCTGTTCTCAACTTTCTACCAGTACACCTGATGATGTAAGCAAGTAGTTTTACTAAAATGTTCGTATTTTTTTTTATCGCCTTTTATCAAACTGGGAGAACAATCTCGATTTATACAGGTAAGACAATGATGTAGTCCTCGTCATATGATGTTCGATTTATTTTGAGGTCGTTTGAGCTTTAACTTCAAATGGAGATACTTGCCTTAATTGTGCTGAGGTAAGAAAATGTTGTTTCAAATTTATTTCTTAGAAGAATTGAGTGACAGAATTAATTTTCGTTTATTACTTGTTTAAGCTACCTTGAACAAATCAACTAAGTATTTGCTCTTGGGAATGCTGTCATCAAAACTGCGGAGCTTTTCGCTATCAAACAGATTGCGTCGTCAGGTGTTAATACAGAAAAGTTGGATACGTAATTTGTATTTTTAATTGTAAATTATGCTATTTACGTGTGTATATATACAACAAAATATGTGAAAATGTGGAAAATTATGTGAATTGTGTTATTTAGTATCGGGCGTAATATTAGGACATCGTACATATATTAGGACAATTTACATAACTCTCTACATTTTTACATATTTTCTTGTTCACAGACACGCATCTCCCACGACCTAAAGAGCAGAATTTACATTTAAATGCACGTATTACATGTTCAACTATCGTTTGTCAACGCCTGACGACGGTACCAGTTTGGTAGCGAAAAGCTTCGCAATTTTGACTAGACGATTTCTGTGGGTAGATACTTAGGTAAGCTTGATTTGTAATACTGATCCTCCGTGCATAATGTCATGTCTTTATTTATGTTAAACAATTTTCTAGTCGTAGAAAGACTCTCAGACAGACTAGATGGGACCAGTTTTAAGTGGTACGGACACGCTAAAAGTGTGAATGAAGAAAGGCTACAAAGAAAGGCAATAGAGAGGGAATGGAACTAAAGAGGCTTAAAGGTAGAGAGGAAGAGAGACAAGTTGATGGTCGGAGTCATGAACAGTCTCAGAAATAGAGGAGTGGAAGGAACTAGGCATTGGGCATATGAGGTGATCAGTACGGGTTTCTGCTTCAAATGTTTTTAGATGTGATTCATCGTCTTATTACGAAGACAAATGAAGGCTTCACTTGTAACACCTTCTCTCATTTTAAAGATGACTAAAGAGTAGTCGCGGGTTCTTATGATGTTTGACAACAATAACAATTACGACTAACACACATCATTAATAACAAAACCCAGTAACAATGCCAAAACGAGTACCAAAACTCAAGCAAAAACAAGAAAACTATTGTATTTAAAACTGTAACGCTTTTACATACAATTGTCCCGCTATTGGTGTCACTACCGCGCTGTGTACTGAAGCTGTTTTCGGTACACATCAAAACTGTAGGTACTGTATCAACGTATGTAAAGTAATTTATAGATAAAACTACTGCACAGTAATTTAAATTTCTACGTCATGTTCTTATTTCACTTGTTTATGGCTGTTTAAGGATAATCTAAAGCAACGTTCAAAGCACGCAAACAAAAGATGGCATCACTATGTCCGTATATGTCTAATGTATTTTTACTGTTACACGAAATTTCATTGCTGCTCCTATAACTTCAAGCCTAGAGAGTTCAAACTTTCAGGGAAGAAAGTTCATAACCAATTCAAGAGTTCGATCAATGCCGATTTTTAATTTTATTTTTCTTCATTGTTGAAAGAGCTTCATTCTTATAGGTTTCGATATTCACAACAACAATGAAGATAAACGAAAATAAAAAATCGGCATTGATCGAACTCTTGAATTGGTTACGAACTTTCTTCCCTGAAAGTTTGAACTCTCTAGGCTTGAATTTATAGGAGCAGCAAGGACATTTTCTGTAACAGTGAAAATACATTAGACTTATACGGAGGTAGTGCTGCCATCTTTTGTTGGAGATCGTTGCTCTACATTATCCTTAAGGAAAGTTTCTATTTGTATTTTTAAATAGCGGACACCTCTGAATAGCGGATATTATTATAGATCCCAGCGATGTCCGATATCTGGATGTTTTACTATTTATTTGTCCAGCTTTTCTATGCCTGATCAGACGATAAAATTGGTTTCCAAAACTGTTGCTAGTGTAGAACAAAGATTAAACCAAAAAGTAAATTTGAAGAAAAAATGATAGAACTGAGATAAGAAATGAAGGTGTGTGTAGTTGACATTGTACGATAGGTTAACAAATTCAGAATTTGGAAAAAAGGGTAAGAAGAAGCTTAAACATTAACACACTTTCCACAAACATCTTCAGTGACAGTTTAGAAATTTGGAACAAAGCTTGGCCAAAGAAATAATTTAAAAGTTTCTCGGGTACAATTTCAAAACCAATACAATTGAAAGGAATAAGATGTTCAACGTAGAAATAAGTAATAATTTTAAACGTAAAAATCCAAGATAATAATCATTAAACCGAAATGGAGTGTATAATTTATGTGGTATTAGTCTCAGATTATAGAAAGAATACAGAATCACTATTTCAGAGTCCCTACCCATTCTCGATAAAAAATAAAAATATATATCCTGGAGCTTTAAGTGTGTCACCAAGACTTGTTAACGTCTATTTGCAAAGTTATGAATAAACCAAACGTAGGCAGCATGGTCTAATGATTACGAGCGCTGAATTTAGGAGCACTAGGAAGGAGGCGCGAGTTCGAATCCAGCTCACACCGGTCATTCTAACTGAGGATTTCCATGGCGCTTCTTGGTCCTATCAGGTGAATGCCGGGCAGTACCTAGAATATAATCTATTACCTATTCCTTTTCTATTTTTGCCCCCAGAGGAATGCTAGCCGTGGAACATCATCCGTCATACATTAACGCGTTACAGCCATAGGTACCTATCTAGTCTATATAAATTGAATAAAGTCAATATACAAATGAAGAAATTAACATTGACTATATATAACCTTCGAGTAAATCACAGGAAGATTATATAAAAATCAATCCAAAAAGATTTCTCCTTCAACGTCCAGCATACCTTTAAGTATACAGTAAGGAACACGTCCAGTACACTCATTGCAGTTCATTTGAACGAATCACATTACTGTATTTTAATTCCGACGATTTAGAATCGTTCAGTCAGGTAAGAATTGATGTAGGAAGCAATAGTTTCACTCCATTCAAAAAATGAATCGAATCACTGGAACTGAATGATGAACCGAAGTGATTATAATGGATCAGCTCCCAAGAATCAGTTCGAAACCTATCTTGACTTCCCAATCTAACCTCCTAACCTAAAAATAAATGGACTTACTATATAAATAAGGACAGTGAAAAATAATTAGTTTAACAAATTTGGTGGGCTCGATACACCTTACGGAATTAATAATATAGTGTGAATATGACTTACCCACTGCGGCATCTCGTGAATATCTGCTGTTCGGTGATGGTAGTTTAACACTACCACTGTGAGCACTACAGATGACGCCACCATAAACATAATACAGTTGAAGTAGGTCCCTGTAATTTATCATTGAGTACAAGATAAGAATTATCCATTTCTGGACAGTTTTCATAATAATCACTAGAAACACTAAGTTTAGACTTAATATCACAGACAATTGAGTAACAAAAAATCAATGCACAATAAGTACATTATTCAAATATACGAACAACGTTATCAAACATCGAGATTAAATTAAACAACAATAACAACATCAAGAAACAAACAAAAATTTCAAAAAAAAATATATATTTCAAAAATACTGATATTGGTCGTGGCCCAAACTATTTTCAGTTGATTTTTTAAAAAAAATATTATTGTACATATGAAGTAAATAAAAAAAGTCCAATTTTTTTTCTTTTGTTAATTACATTTTTTACAAAAAAAAATCAGGTAAATTTTGAATTACGTAACACACCAAAAATACAACAATACAAATATCTACACTAAAACGAAGTGTCGTAGCCTCCTCAATTGTTTTAGGTTTTCAAGTTTTTGTGTTGTAAAATTCTACACCATGATCTAATTAAGTATGATATTAGAGGAAAAAAAAAGAATTAAAGTTTGAAAATTTCAGATTGTTTGAATTATTTTATGATATTTGTGTACTAAGCACAATGTTTAATATATATACCTATATTCTCTCTCTGAATATATGTACAAACATATTAAATATATCAGAAACGCTATTGCGACAGGAAACTCCTTGAATTTGTCTCTGTTTTTAAAATGTAGAGTTTAGACAACGACCGATTTTCGTGGTTTACAAAAAAAAAATTACAAAAGTTAACTTATATTTTATTATCTAATAAAAATTGGCGCCTGATTTATGTAAGCCATCATAAGTAAAAACCTACGATGGCCTGTTTTTTTTTTATTTTAAATAAAATTACAGAGTATATTTACAAATATTTTGAGTTCACGAATTATTTTTTTTAGTGTTCATACACACAAAAAAAATTTCCAATATAATTTCACAAATGTTCGCGATAAGTTAAATCAGGCATCCCTACTACCGTCACCTAATTTCACTAACATCGTAACATACCTACTAATGACTACTCGTGTAGTAATTGTAGGAGAAATGTGCAAGTGATTATGTAAATATATAAACTATATAAATTACTTTCAATTATTGTATGTAGTAAAATAATTAAAAAAAAATTTTTTGGGAGATAAAGTATATAAACTCTGCAAGTTTCATTTTTTTTTTTTAAATATTGATTCTTCTTTGTGGTTTAATGTGTGCAATATATTTTGTGAATATTGTTTGTGGGATTTTTTTTGAGTTTTTTTTTCATTTGTTTATTTGACATTGTTTACCTTTATTTGCTTACCAAACTCCAAAAGCCATTCCAGGATTTTTACAGGTGCGGTTTATCACTCCCATGGTAAGAAGTGGTGTTCCAGTCCATTGTACTTCGCACTGAATGCATGACAAAATACATTTTAGGAACAAGGTTCTTGTTCTCATTTAAGAAAGGTATTTTAAAATAAGTTTAAATAAGGTAGTTAAAGATTGTTTTTTTTGTTGTTTGGATTTCAATTTACTACAATTTTAGGAAAATCTAGCTTTTATGCTGATGAGGAGGAAACGAATTAACAATAATAATAATAATAATAATAAAAATAGAAAACAAAAAGACAAAAAAATGCTCTTTTTTTAGTATAATGGGACAGAGTCAGTTGATACTTGGAGGTGGAGGGTGGTTCAAAAAGTAAAGATGCTATGCATTATAATATGAAACCAAGTGTTAGTATTAGATATAATATAATCACAATATACATATTTAAAGATATATATAGATAGATATATATATTACATGTAGACCTAAATAGTTTGCTCTGCACAAAAGGCCTGTCACTTGAAAGTGCTGGTTTCACACAATTATAAAAAAAAAGTACGTGAAGTAATTTTTCATCCACCTGGCATCCGTTCTGGCTAGGACACTCACTTGGTCTAAAAAAAAAATGAAAAAAATTGAATGGTGGTCAAAATTATCCACCTCATAGGCTATCGAAGATTTAAAAAAAAATAATAAAAGGTGAGGAGAATTAAGGAGATGTGGTTATGTAAGGATTCTTTTATGTGTAAAAGGATTTAAGGTGTAATGGGGTAAATACTTTAATGCCTTTTATAACTACTCGTTGATTCAGCTGTTATTCTTTTGGTTTAATTAAAAAAAGGTTGAAGTTTTTTTTTTCAATTTGTTTTACAGGATAAATATGGCTGGAGTTAAGCTACGGGGTTTGCTGAAAACAGGAAAGCTTAAAGCGCACACGAACATGACACTTTTTTTTTCTTTCGTCAGCGCACAAAGAAATAAGAACAAGGCATATAGGTTATTACATAAAAAAGGTTTTTTGTTTATACAACATACTTGCTAAGGATTAATTCTGAAAAGAAATACAGTTCAAAACTGAAGAAGAATAAACATAGAAGCCATGCACCAATGCGAAGAGACCTCTATCATAGTGAGGGTTGAAGCCAAGGCAAACGTGTTTCACAATTGTTATCATAGCATCCTTGTTAGTCGTTTAAAGATTCATGTCATCTATGAATTAAAAGTGATTGCATTACAGGATATTGTTACAGGAACCTATTAAGTACTTCATTTATCAGATAATCTGTCCAAGTAGATTTCCGCTGAAGAATAAATAAGACTAAAAAAAATAATAATTAATTATTCAAACAGAATAGATAATACAAATATGTTCACCACATATATAATTGAATAATATATATATATTTTAAATCAACTGAATAACAAAAATGCTTGTTCTGGTAGTCAAAAATTAAGTTGGACAGATTATATGGATGAGTAAGTTAGAATATTTAATTGATTTTATTTGCGAAAAAAGCACTAGTTTATTATTTAAAGTTCTTATTTTTAGATAAAACTATTTAATTATTTATTAGATTTTTTTTTGTTTTTTGTTTTTTTGTTTTAATTAGTAATTTTTCATGCTGCAGTACTTTGAACTAAAATCAAGAATGGAAAACACTCTAACCTATAAGGGGTACAGCGTCAGAAGTTTGGGGCAACACCTCAGCCACCAGTAACGAGAATACTGTTAGAGACAGCAGAATAGTGACACCTGTAACAAAAAAACAGCACACAAAACTTTTGAAAACAAGTGTGGGTACTTATTTTGTGTCTGTCCTTTTTGTTTTTTGGCAGTTATTTTTTTTGTTTCCAATTTCTTTTTTTTTAATTTTTATTTATTTTGTTCATTGTTTTCTTTTTAATTTGGCAAAAAAACATAATGAAAGGAGCTATGAAAATAAAGCAAAGATGTTCTGGGTCCATACTCAAATATGGTGAACTATCTATTGATTACAATGCAATCAAGCCTTGAATAAAGAAATACTAGTAAACAATGAAGGCTTAAAAAAGTGGTAGTAGCATTATTAAAAGTCTCCCCCTCCAACGATCCAAGTATCATGATGCATACTGTCACATACAGCAAACTATCACACACCAAACTGAACTACCTAACAAAGGGATCGCATCGGAGACTTGGGGTAAGGTCTCAGCCACGAGGTTCAGAAACACAGTCAGCGAGAGCAAGATGGTCACTCCTGAAACAGAATGTGAGGTTAGTTTGTCGTCTAAATACGGAATATTCTTTTTTTATTATTTATTATTTTTTTTTTGAAATCTCAACCCCATTTCCCCAATCGGAGACACTAAAATAGGCTGTGACACACACACACACACAACAATGACGGACAAAAGGGTTTGAAAAAAAAAGTCTAACAGACAAAATAAATAAAAACCATAGAGTTTTGACAACACTGCGCAGGTTACATCAATACAGACGGGATCACTGTGGACAAGAAGTAAATCAATTCACCCAGTACATTTAGACATATGGTAAAGGATTACAGAAACAGGTACATTATGTAAACTTCAACCATACAAGACTACACACAATAACTCAGTAATAATTGTAAATTTTCATTTTTGTGGTTGTTTGCAGAATTGGATAACACCCGAAAGTTCAAAACCATTACTTTGTTGGTTTTGATCTCCCAGAATGACAAGTGCTTGCAAACAAAATATTTGTGATAATAATAATAATAATAATAATACAAAATGATCTTTGTATGAACCTGTTCTTGATGAACTATGAACTTCGTCAACATATTAAAAATAACAAAACAACGTTGGTGATATCTATGTTGAAATATGCAGCACTATGAGATATGATAATGTGTTTCTGTATTTTTGTGTGTGTTTTGCTGACATATATATATATTTGTTTCATATGAGCCACATATAAATTAAAAAAACACTATTTCTTTCTCTTTCTTTTTCCCCTCCAAGTATCAATTGACCATGCCCGTTTTGTAACTAGAGAGGTCCTACCTATAAGAGGTACAGCATCGGATGTTGAGGGCATCTTTTCTGCCACTAAGTTCAGAAATACTGTCAGGGAAAGAAGTATGGTCACCCCTGGAATCAAATTTCAGAGTTTATATTAAGTTACTGGATACTTGCCTTACAAAAATTGTTTTTTTCAAAAAAAGCCACATTGAAGAGAAAAAAATTATAAGGAACAGAAGTAAATAATACAAAAAAAAAATATAATTCGATAAATCCTTCATCGATCGATACAGGCAAAAATTTTTGTCTTGTAGAAAAAAAATGTACAAAAATTTTATCCAAAAAAATTTATATTTTTTTTTACCAAAATTTTCCGCACAAGTAACAAAAAAAATTATTGACGTATCGATTCAAAAAAAATTTTTTTTTGATATGGCAAAAATAAAGCTGAGTTCAAAACCCGCAGTGTTCTACTTGTTAGATTTCCAAATCTTAATATTGTCTCTCGATTTTTTTGAACAATATACAAAAAATGACGTTTGAACATCATCATTCGGTATTGGGCTTTCTAAAAAATCCTGTTGTTGTTTGCTTTCTGGAACAAAGTAGGGAAGTTAGGCAAGACATGTCAACAATGCAGTGCAATGGTCAACTATTCTCATCTAAAACTTATTCAATACGTAAACAAAATGGCTTTTGGAGATAAGTTGTTATATGACCATTTCAAATATGTTTAGCATATAAATTCATATCTGTATCAAAAACATACCTAATTTAATTGAATTATTGTGTGCATTAATTGACTTTCGCGTTGCACACTTTTAATTTCACAGTATGTAATGAGTAATTACTTTCAGTAATTAATTTCTATGAGTAATTAATTTCATTTTGGGCGTAAAAAAGAGATCATGCTGAATGCTTGCAGTATCAGAAGGGATACTACCAAAGAGGCTCAAGCATTACAATTGCAATATTAATTTAGTAATCTCCATTATGCATTGTTTCAACACAAACAGCTATTTGTATTTTTTTTTCTACGCATAGCATTTCACATGCAAATATCTGTGGCAGCTAAATTTAATTAAAATGAAATAAAATAGTTTCTCAGAAAAGCAAACGAAAAAAAAACTAATTCTTTCAAATAATTGAAAACAAAAATAAATAAATAAACAAAGAAAAAAGAAAAAAAAAATACTAGTTGAATGTTGCTGTCTGCTAATTTCTAGTTCAATTAAGTAGATATAAACAAAGAGGTTGGAGAAGTGCGCTAACGGTGTTAAGAAAACAACGGGAAAAGTCCAAGTAATGAAAAAAAAGAGAAATTCGTCTCCCGTTCGAAGTACCGTATTCTTGTTATTTGAGATGAACATATATAAAAGAATATAATTCCTTTTATAAGAATGGTTTTATATTTATAAACGATTAGATATTAAGATAGCATCATCTATATTTAATGTGTGGATTCTATAGTGATTGTGTTCCGGATGTATTATGTAAGTCATGTAGTATGTGAAAGTGGCTTTGCATACAATATTTGCATGTTAAGTCATTATGTAATTTCTGTTTAAAGAAGTAGACAAGCATAGATATCTTAAAATGTCATATGCCTGAAAACCAATGATAGCCTACAGCATACTCCACTTCCTATCCTCTTTAAAGCTACTGCTCTACGACTATGATTAAGCCATTCGAGGTAAGACTTGTTGTGAGCATATTGCCACATTTAGCGACTCTAAACCAACCTTCTTAATCACTTAGACTGCACTACTGCAAAATTATATTATTAGGATATATTTGAATTTTATTTAAGGCCTTTAGTCAGTCTAAGGCTCAGGCTGGGATAGGGGCGTAGAAAGGATTCGGGAAAGTGTTATCCAGGGACTATGTTGAAGGTATAACTGAGGAAAAACCCTGAGAAAACAGTCAGTATGGTGCGCCCCCGGGGTCGAACCCATGACCTCCTGAATGCTACACCAACGCTCTATCACTGGGCTACGGCGGCTTGGTATTAGAATACATTTAAACAGATCTATAAGGATAGTTTTGGTTCCATATTTAGCTACCAGAGGCGCGTCCAGCTCATAAACTCTATCATGAATAACAACTTTTCGGATTCCTACATTTGGGATGCTTGTGTTTTTCTTTAGCCGAGATGTTTCAACTAAATATAATGATTAATATACCATATACTTTAACGAAAATGCACAATGACTTGACATTCAAGTATTGTATGCAAAGCTACTTTCACATATGATATGACAAAATACAACTAGAAAACAATCATTATAGTATTCTCATGTTAATATAGATGATCTTAATAACTAACTAACTATATGGATTATGGAACTCGCAAATTCATCGCCGCAGTAACAAACATTCGCCATTGAATTCTAGGTTGGGCAAAATCAAGCCAGTTTTCATCACAAACAAATATTTCTGGAAGATCTCGTCTAATATTGTCCTCCAAACGTATCGGTCTTCCCAAAGGTCTCTTTTCCCCCGGCTTTCCAACACGATGAAATATAATCTTCATTTTCCGACATCAGAGCTATATGGCGTCTATACGAAAATCTTAGTCGTCGTGATTTTATTATTCTTGCAACATCGATTACAACATTCGTGGAGTTTGTTATGTAGTCTCCTCCATTCTCCAGTCACCTCATCCCGTTTCGCCCCGTATATCTTTCTTAAAACCTTATTTTCAAACACTTGTAATTTATGTTCATCTGCTAGGGTCATACTCCAACTCTGGCAACCGTAAAGTATTACCGGCAGAATAACCGTTCTGTATATTTTCAATTCCAACTTTCTTGATTTTAATCGCGAGGTTAGGAGTTTCTGGATCGAATAGAAACATGTGTTACCCGATACTAAACTACTTTTTATTTCTTCCTTTACATATTCTTTCAAATATTTAATTCTTTTTTCTTTCTCTATGATTTCATTCTAAATTGTTATGTATTTATTTCCTTCATCTCCTGTGCAGTATAGATGATGCTATCTTAATATCTAATCGTTTACAAGCGTAAAATCGTTCATATGAAACGAATACATTTTTTCTAATATGTTGTAATCTCCAATAATAAGGATACAGTACATCGGACAGTACATCTCTCTTTTCTTTATTTGGACTTATTGACTTATTTTCTGAACACCGTTTACCCACTTCATCAGAGGTACTAGCTAATGAAGATTAGAGTGTGAACGAAACATGAGTTGTGCAGCATTGAAGAGGGAAAATCATGCTTAAAAATGGAAGGATCGTGTCTTACGTATATTTGATTTATAATGGAATCCTTGAGTTTTTTTACATATGGTATACAGATATGAACTGAAGACACGACAATATTGATGGGAACTTAACGTACATGAAAACAGGTTGGGTTATGACTTTAAACATGAAGTGTAACAACATGATATTCGTTAATATTAAAGGTGAGCTATTCTAGGCCTTCAATATTAAAAAAGTACTTTGAAAAGTCCCTTGACGTGTTAAGCTTGAACGTGTTGGAAAGATGAGAAATTATTAATACCTTACATTTTATACACAGAAACAAAATTGCAAAGATGAATGAAATGTGTTTGCTGATTATGGTTGAAGATGAATACGGAAATGGTCACTTGTAAAACTAATTAATATAGATTAATACTTAACTAAGTACGTAGACAAAAGTAATAGTGTTTACATTATGAACTCATATGTAGCCAGAAAGAACTATGATTATAAGTATCTTTTCTATTATCTAATTATAATTCTTCTCTGATTCTAGCAAGGACAGTGGCGTATTTTGGATCCAGAGCTTGCACTACCATTAGCCAATGTATTAAGTTTTACACATAGTATTGATGATGATTATGATAGGTGTTCTGGCCTGCCTTTCATGTAAATTAATATTATTTGTTCAGATTAAAATATTTGTTCACAAGCTTAGACTGCAGCGGTAGCCTAGATAGCCCAAAGGATACGCTCCTGAGCAAGGATGAGCACAAAATTACTTAGAAAATTATTTGATTCCTGGAGGAACATCTATATTTCTTAAGAATGTCTAGAATGGACATTTCCGTTTTCCCCGTCCTTATACATTTTACAGTTTGTTTGTGTACATCGGATTAAATAACATATAATGTTTTTTTTTTAAATTTCAGCGCTACGGTTTTCCGTTACGTAGAAATATAGCATGAAATACTGAGAATTCAATCTCCTACGTCATACAACGAAAATCATCCTCTGATTGGTTTGACGTAATCAATCCGTTGTATTCCGTAGCTATATGCTTCTCCCTATGTTACGTTCCTTATTCAGAAGTTTGAAGACAAAAAAACAAAAACGAGAAAGAACATTTACATCATCACTTAACGAAATAATTAATGTACAAATCTGCAGTACACACTTTAATAAGTTTAAACACCAAAACAAGTTTTTAATAACAGAAATTGCTCGAAAAATAGACAGGGGGCAGTCTTAACTTGCAATGTTCTTCTTATCGCTCGTTCGTGCAGCTGTTGATATCTTGTAAATTTAGCTCAGTTGGTTAACGCGTGTAACTTTTAATTTTTTATACTTTCACCTAAGGCTGTTCGAATCCTATCAATGGCCGTGTTTTATTTTACTTCACGAAACGGAAGAGTAACTTCAATGTGAAAGTTTCAATTTACGTTTTTGTTTCTTACATGCTTTTATTATTATTTTATACAATGACATATTAAAACTATTCAATATATTCACGGCCTACAAGTACGTTAAATTGTTAACAGATGGCAGTAACGAGCACTATTAATTCATGTGCTTTAAGGTTCTTGAAAAATACTTCACTAGCATTCATTAAAAACGTAGACCATTGTCGGATGTAAAAACCCACATTTTTTACAGAAAAAAGAGGTAATTCTTTTTAAATACAAGAGTTCTAAAGAGCATTATTAGAAGATATCTTATGATTTAATCATGAAAATGAAAAAAAAAAAAAGAGCTGATATAAATTAGTGATGAAGCTACCAAACTATATCAATATCTTAAATAGTATTAAAAGTAAAAATCAATTTTAAATGAATAAAACGAACTAAATGACGTGTTAAGGCATACAGAAACGTTATTCACCAGTTATACTATTCCTCTCGATCCATTCTTGCGATCTCTTTTTAAGAATACTAACAAATCAAATACCATTTGTATGTCAATGACAAGGAGTCGGAAGACTGATTACGTCATAACATGGCGGCGCCCGATTAATCGCAAGGCTGATAACTTTTGATAGATTCATCACAGAAAGAAAGAAAAATGTTTTCCGTAGTCTGCTTTAATAGAAGAATTTTTTATTGCAATAAAAAAATACTACCGGAAATGTCCATTGTAAACAGACTATTTTCAGCCAGAATCCCCAGATAATAAAAATAAAACCAGTGTTTGGCTTTTTTTCTTATAGAACATTCACAGTTGTTGAATGTAGAAAGTTTGAGATTGTAAGTTGATGAAACTGTATTAAACACATAACACGAAAGCTACACATTATTTATTGGAAAACGAAATTAAACGTTTATAATTTATAGAACTAATCTCTGTAATTATTTTTATAATTCCAAGAAAACATAAACTGGAAACTGAAGATCTCCATGGACTCATAAGACCAAGAACACTCGAACAAAAAATAAGTTAGGATGTATTTCTACACTGAATGAAGAACTGAATTCAAAAAATAAATAAGGACCGATGTAATTTATATTTATTAATGTGCTCACCCTCTATGCTTTTATGTACAATTAATTCAATATCAAGATTCGTTAAAATAATCTTGATATGAAAGTTGATATATGTATATATTAAGTTGAATTATGGTGACGTTTGTGGTGACATTAGATCCACGAACAAAATTATTTGTTCAGTAGCTGCAGGTCTATTTGTTTTAGCAGTTGGTATATAATTGATGATTTTGTACTGTATTGATGAATTCGTTTAATTAGTGTAATTAAGTAAATGAATCATGACTGGAAAATTCAGTTTTGGAGAAAATTATTAAGTATTTACAGTGTTTTCTTGTTGATCATTGGTTCGCAACTTATGTGTGCCCCCAAAAAGTCACTGATAATTTATCGCGGCTTTCCACCACTGCTGTACTCCGCCACAATTGGGGGAAAATACATATATTCATACATTATAATTACAATAAGTGTATACAAATTAATTAGTATAACCCCACACATTTCATGGAAACCAAGAAAAGAAATAATGAGAATAGTACACATATGAGCTGGCATTATTTGAAATATTTATAAATACAGGGTGTTACAAAATAACACACCGACAAAACCACCTTACTAGATTCCTAACATGAAAATAAGAGAAAGTACCGAACATCAGGAGATATAAATGCTTCGTTTCAGTGTTACAGCCTGCCGAAAGCGTTTGAAAAATTACCTGTAGAACTTGATACTTCCAATATCATTAACAGTATACTCTAGAGTTCATTTCCCCACGCTTTCGGCAACCTATAACACCGAAACGAAGCATTCTTGCACCCTCGATGGGCAAATGTTTTTTATTATTTTCATGTCAGGAATCATGTGAGGTGGCTTTGTCGATATTATTTTGCAACACCCTGTATGAATTATTTTGCGCATCCAGTGAACAAAATGTAATCACAAAATTGAACACTATGCTGAGATAACTCCGCGGTTCTAATAAGTTATAACCAACGTAATAAATAAAAATGTACTTATCAGTATAAAGCTTTGAAAAGTGTTTCTTTTAAATAAAATTTTTATTATTACATAGGAACATGACTTTGCAAATGACTTATATTCTCATAAGTGAAGGACTTAACTTGTAATTACTATGGTAGCAAACTGATGGATGTTACTGAAAAAATAGCCGCGTTACATAATTTAATTTATATATATTAATAAAAGCACTAATACTAAAGGATGTAATTTAATCATTTGTACACCATGTCCCATCTTTTACGTTTGGGAAAGCGATATACATAATCTTACTCACAATACAGTATAAGAGTGATGTGTCATAACATTTGCTGACGCTATTCTTTTCAATTTTAAAGTTATTCTTCACTTTATAACACTTCAAAGAATTGGCTTTCTTCCTTCTTTAGTTGGATGTACATGTTTAAGATTCGCTTTCTTATGACTGAGGACTGTTTGATCTATCCTTGAAATGTATCAACTTTGCTCTACTAAACCCCATAGTTTTATTCAAGAATTCCAATTTTAAATTATGTGTTGCTTTATGTGTGTTCGAATTGGTATAAATTTTTCCACTTCCACTTTATCGAGTTTTATCCTCGATCACTTTATCTCTTTCTTCATTGAATTAGCATTAGTCCGTTGATAACTTTCTCTCTCTACATAATAATGAAGTTTAAAATTTTGTCTTTTACAAAGTATTCAGTTTTATGAAAATATAGGAGTAAAAATATTCAACCATATCTATAATTAAGTAAATTTGTATCCAAAATATTTACATTAATCACGTGGTTAAAACAACGTGGAAGAAGGTTTAAGCTAACATGAAACAATTTTTAAACAATTTATTCCTGGATTTCCTTGAGATTCTTAATCTTGATTGCATTGTTAATTTTTTTGCCCAGCAACTATTTCATTTGTGGTACAATATTGAAAAATGTGTTTCGTATGTCAAGCAATGTCATCGTATGTCATCGTATGTCAAGCGTATGTCATCTATTCAAAAGTTGTCCCAACAAGATATAAGATTACAGAAGGACAGAAAAACACAGCAAAGTACAAGAGAGAATTAATGATCGTGAACGTAAGGTCTTAGCTAATAAAAATTGAATGGATTGGATTTTAATTTCAAACAGATTTCATAGTGACACTGGCGAGCAGATGAGATTATAACAGTAAGCAACAAGAATTCAAGAGGAATCTTCGTGAGGCGACAACAATAGAAACTGCTCTCATACATTGTTATGAAGCAAGTATCCGTGTGAATGTGGATTATAGCGTTTCATTTCGCTAGAACTTTCACACATGCGGGATTGTTTAAATATGTACAAGATTATCTTGTTCGTCTTCAAGGGATCATAATTCTGTAGCAACTTGAAATCAAGCGGGTCATGATACCTGAATCATTTTGTAAGCTACTGATCGCACGATTCAATTTTAAGTTCAAGGAAACTAATGCACACCAAGTATTTCATCTCACTGTTTATCCACACTAGTATTATCATGCTAAACGTGGCGGTTGTAGAGACAAGAACGGCTTCATATCCCCATTTTAATTACTGCATTTAAAGTTCTAGTCATGTCATGATATGGTGGACAGCGATCGAACTTTTCTACGCATATAATGGATATTACAATATGGATGTTCTTGGTTACGACAATGGCTTTTATTCAGAGAATGTTACGAGACCAACTCTGAAGACCGAGTCTTCGACATGAAGTCTACAAGAAAACGAAAGAAAAATTGATTAACGTGACAGAAATAGTGGAGGAACTAGTAAGATTTAACTTTGGTTATATGTAAACATTTTAGTGTCGACAGTGTGAAGATGCTGCTAGGTTTTAGTGCAATAAATGTAGTACAATATTGATTTTTACAGACTTTTATTCTCACTGAGAATGACTCGCATTCCATCTCTATTTGATCGTTGGGTAAAAGACACTACTAAACCCGACTTAATTGTCATGAATTTTCAGTTATGGTGGAATAAGTTTTATGTTCTGTAGTCGTTTTTAAATCTTCCCTGTTAGAACAAAACAGTTTAATTAAACATTTGGTTAACACAAATTATTACTATAATTTAAAGTTTTAATTAAATATCTATTACGAAAATGAGGCCTAATCTGTGATTTATTTAAACCTTTCAGAAATCAGATATTTTTTATAAATATTTTATAGGAAGTGAAAATAATCAATATAATATGTTTGTTAATCCATGCTACGTGATCAACTAGTACAGCGATCACATCTAGAGTGTCTCTTTTAATTATATAAATCAACACATAATTTTTCATAAAGAAGACCCCTGGGTGGGCGAGAGGTTCCAGCACTCGCTTTCTGTGCACGTAGTCACGGGTTCAAATCTCGCCAGGGCCCATTGAAGGTAGTGTTTCGGAGCCCACTTTGCCAAAAACTGTAGGTCCCGTCCTTAAAAGCTCACCAGCTTGTTTAAGACGTTAATAACAATTCACACCCTCTTCACAAGAAAAGATAAAGAAAGCATTATCTGTTCAAGGCAATTATCAAAACTGTTCAAGGCAATATTTCACATCTTCATGTGGTGAATAATATATCTCCTTTGCTAGAAAATAAGGATCCCCTCTCCTCAAACACTGGCTAATGTTTATTTTTTATACAAGTGAAATTGTCACTCAAGCCGATGAAGGTAGGTAACATTATCTTTGGAAATGACTATTGGAGAATGTCTTTTCCAAGTGTAAAGACTCTTTGTCGTTTGCTTGTTTACTTCTAATACGGCAATACTTAATTGCTCACTACTCTGCAATATATCAAAGCTGTTTTATGAAATCGTTAATCATATCTCTGTGAAAATATTACATATCTTTTATCAGAAGTAAAATATCTTATTTCTTTAAAGAAAATCTCTAATTCTTTTAAAGTATATTCATTCAATCTACACTGATGCTAGTGTTGTACCTTCATCTTGATTGACCCACCTATGTTAGTTTTAATATAGTATGCTTTTTACCTTTGCATCCTCTTAACAGTTTGGTGTCTAAATATTTACCAACAAAAATAGTTACTTATTTCCTTATAGAACAAATATATCATACACAATAAAATCAAAACATATTTATAGGAAAACCAAATTATGCAAACAACTCATTTTAGTGTTTAGTGTTGGTGTACCAGATTATAGAATCAATCACCTAATCACTCTGAAGAGTATTGAAAAACTTAAATAAATTTAAATATAAGTTATTCAGTTTATAGGTAAAAATTTTGGTAAACTTGATTTTATATGGGCCAGTCTCTAGTAACTTTGGACTTCGGCACGTCACGATTCGGCTCTTTACACCTAGTTACCAATGTCCCAGCCCGGATTCAAACCCTTGACCTTCGATCCGTTGGCTTCCCGCTGTAGACCGCACGTCCGGCTCAGTTTATTGGTAAATAAGTGTTATTTGGCTATCAGTGATTATTTTCGTGATGATTCAATATGTCATAAATTATGGTAATTATATCTGCATACAATTATTTTGCAAATACAATTCTGTCTGGTGTAAAGAGACATTGTCGAGTTATGTACGTAGAACAGATGAATACATTGTTCACATGTGATGGAGCTTAATTGGATCGAAAGAAAAATTATACTGATCATTTTATCAACATATCCTGGTAATTTTATGTATATATAATCACATTGTTTTAGTTCTATACACACAAATGAAAATACTATATTTCGACCACTTTGAGGTCTTTCTCAATCAGGATTATTGAGATGTAACGGAAACGTATACGAAGTCGAGAGTAGTACCACACAGTGGACGATGCATGAAATTTAGAATAATTGACTTATGCATTACGTGTAAATTTCAGGATGAAATCGTGTAAGTTTGTGTATTGAAAATGCTGTGCGAAAGAGAATGACCTCTTCCTACGGGATTACAACTTTTATATATACTGGGAGAGTACACAAAAGAAATTTTAGTATTGTCCTAATTAGGAAGTAATTTTGTAAACTTAGTCACTACAAAGAATTAATACTAGAGCGTAGTCGCCATTACTACAGTATCTTGTATTACAGTTCCTAAAACTTTCGTTGAGGGTTGTTTGAAGTGTTAGAACAGAGGAGCTTACGTAAATAATAATAACCACCGGCGTTACAGACCGATAAGTCCTGAGCCTGCCTCAACGCCATCTGTCCGCAGTTGTTGGATCTGTGTCCACCTCGGTGACGGCAGTGTGGTCAGCGCTGTGCGTCATCTAACCACGAACAAGCGTATTAGGGGCTTTCTAGACCGAGTGATCGTCACGTCTTTATTCACGTGACTCCTCAGTTTTCCTCACGACGCTGGTGGACGCCAAAAAGTGCGATTCCAGCCGGGAATTGAACCCAGGACCACGCGGACATGAGTCCAACGCTCTAAGCACTAGTCAATGGAGCTCCTTCTTACGTAAATAACTAGTATTTATTTTAATGTTAACTTCTATTTTACATAAATTTTGGAAGTTTACCCTAATTGAAAGAAATCATGTTTATTTTTTAACAGCACGATTATTGTAGAATAATTTACCTTGAATTGCATAGAAAAATGTAAAGTTATTCTAGATAAATCCATACATAATAGCATGTGACGTAAATTATTCTTATTTTTGAAGAGGAAGAAAGAAAGTTTGATTATTGTTTATGTATGATTTAGACAATTAAAAGAAAAACAAGTAACGAGTTACAGTTATTTATTTCTAACTATCGCTAACGTAAATGATTTTTTAGTAAACAAGGTAATGTTACTGAAATCGATTACTTTAGGACGGTACATTTTAAACCCTAGTTAATATTAATTTATGTTCATCCTCTAAGTATTTTATTTCATCAGTACACTCTAACTTTAAATCTTCATTGGTATACACCGGAAAATAGCAATCATTGACTGTGAGTGACCGCCTGTTGATGAATGGGTTACCTTTTTCACAGCACCGTTTGACAGTAGCTAACTTTCGTTCAAAATTAATCATCGGATGAGCTTGAGCAAAGCAATCATCGTTGTAAATGAGGGAAGAAATTGGCTTATTATTAATATTGTACGAGTTCAGGAATAAACGTTTTTAAGTGATGAAAGAGATGTATTGTAACGTTCAATTTTTGCTTCAAGGCAGTATCATACTATTGACATGATTGTACTGTACAAGATCTTAGTAGCATATCTTCAAATTACTTATTTTAAGAGAACAAACAATTTAAAAAAATATTATTATAGAGAAATATAGAAACTGGTAAGGTTTACAACAATAAAAAAAATGTCAGAAAAAACTACGTATAGATGAAATGAAAACATCGTGGTAAACTAAACACAGCTCTTATGAAAGGAGTATAACCAGATAGCTAAATTTGGAAGGCTTTTTTTTGTAGTTACTGATAATTTAGAGGATGCTAAATGTGGGTGTCTTTGTATTTCAATAAAGTTCCTAGGAGAAACCGTGTTAAATTTAAATTTTACTTATCTATATTTAAAAGACCATACTCTTTAATTTAATTTAATACGGATAGGGACAGCTTAAACATAACACTGTGTTAAATTTTAATTGTCCTTATCTATATTTAAAAGACAATACACTTTAGTTTAATTTAATATGGATAGGGACAACTTAAATATAACACTGTGTTAAATTTAAATTGTCCCTATCTATATTTAAAATACCAAACACTTTAATTGTATTTAATTTAATATGAATAGGGACAGCTTAAACATAACACTGTGTTAAATTTTAATTGTCCCTATCTATATTTAAAAGGCCATGCTCTTTAATTTAATATAATACGGATAGGGACAACTTAAACATAGCACTGTCTCTCCCTATAGATACATTATTGAAATATTAAAGCGACAACTAACACAATCTAATTTCTACAGTGACTGTAAATTTGGCTGGCTACACTGTTTTCTTTTAAGTTATGTTAGGTTAACCACGATATCTTCACTGTTTCCATACATATATTTTTCTTCACGCTTCCTTCCTCCTCCTTCCAGTTTTCAATATTGCTGAAGATGTCCTTAAAACTAAATATGACGAACAGTCTGGATTTGTTAGTGTTTTCCTCAGAATTTCATGAGGTTTACTATCATATAAATATGAATAATTCTGTTTGTGTTTCTACCTCGCATAATCTTGTGTCTCTAAAGCAATGACGCAAACTTCCGAAGCTGATTATTTACATCAGAAGAAGGGAATAAAGTTCCTTTGAAGACATTTCGAGGTAATGCGTAATTTTGGAGCTACAGGCTCTCAAAGTCTCGGCGGCATCGTCACATATCTCGATGCATAATGACGTAAGCGGTGTCGGCTTAGCAAATCACAACCAAAGTAGTACCGATACATCCATTTAGGTAATATTTATTACTGAGAGAGTGCCACAAAGATAGGTTTCTCAAGATAAGAATTCTATTGAGAAGAAATTGAATGGTTTAATGGCAAAATCATAGACATTCTCCCCTCCATCTAAGCTGCATTCGCCAATAATAAACATAGCTTAAATAGGGGTATTGGGTACTACTTTAATTATGATTTACTAAGCCGATACTGTTTACGTCATTATGAGCCGAGCTATGACGTCATTTGTGACGATATTGCCACATTTTTAGCTCCGAAACTACGCATTTCTTCAAAGGAACTTTTCCCTTTATTTTACGGACACACTGTATAAAAGTTACCTTTATACGGTTTGCTTAAAAAACATGTAGATTTTCTGAAGTACATATTTGAAAATTTTAGCTAATAAAAATAAACACAAAGAAACGTTAGAGCCTAAGAAACTCTTTTTCTGACATACAAAATTTACCCTCATATAAATTCCAAAATGGCGACGGGGACTCTTTACCTTAATGTACAAATAACTATAACATTTACAAAGTTCACACATTGTTAAAAAAAAAGTCTTGTAGAAGGCACAAATTAAATTCTACCTTTTGTAACAGAAAATACGATAAACACTATGTTATTAATCTACCTTTCCATTTCATGCACACAAAAACTTACGTCAATTTCACACAACGCAAAGCTAACGTAACGCTATGAATATCCATAGAAGGGAAGAACTTAGTGCAAGGTTAGGTTAGAGGGTTTACCTAGTGTGAGCTTCTCTCCTGAGTCAGGTGGGAGTGTAAATCCTAGGAGAGCCATTGAAGAGATAAGAACACATGGCACTATAAGGTTGAAGAAATAATACAAAGTGCGGCGACGAATTTGAATGATGAATGTAATATCTATGTACGGTTCTGGACAACACTGATAAACAATGGTGTTCTTCTTTCCAGGCATTCCTAAAACAGAAGGAAAAAGCAGTTTAGCCACTAAAGGATGAGTGAGATCAACATAAGTTGATAAAAATACATACTTATAATTGAAATAACAGTTTAAAAGTAACAGTAACGGAAAATGAAATACAATACAAGCAATTCTATGCTCAGTAAAATTTAATATGGTACGTTCTAAACACAAGTGCTGATCACATTTTAAGAGTGTAAGTAAAAAAAAATCAGAAGAACGAGATTTGAAATTACTCGTAAACTCTAGTGAGTTTATTTTAAATTTGTAAACTGTCCGTTTTCATGGGTTCAAAAAAGAGTACGTAAGGGAATTTAGAAACTTTCAGACTCGTTTCCGTCTTATGAGTTAAAAATTAAAGAAAGGTAATTTTGGGAAGGGAGTTCGAGGTTCGTTTGGGTGTGAAATTTACGTAACATAAATATAATGTCATGTGTTTTCTCGCCATCTACACGTGACGTTGTTATTCCGAAATTGGAAAAGGAAAATAGGAAGGATGTTTGCATCAGAAATGGAATGAGGGAAATGGGAATTAATCTTGTTTCTTTCTCTTTAATTATCACATATTCGTATTTGAACGTTGTACCGACATAAAATTTCCATATACTCACGTCTCTGAAATACTTCTCTTTGAAACTGCATGTATTAATCATTGTTTAACGACTTCCTGTTATATAACGTTCAGAGCATATGTTATGCCCTTGGGCTTGAATTCTCATTTGCGAAGAGACAAATAAGTCTTTGACTTTTTTTCTAATACGTAATCGTGACAAATCTTAAACAATCAGGTGTTATCATTTCCTGTGTTCATATCTACAAATTCTCTGCTTTGAGAAAGCATTAAAAGAACCTTGTTAATATCACGTACAGATGAGTGTCGTTAGATGATTCACAATATGAGTTTCCTCTGATATGTCCCGTGAAACATTTTATACAATGATGCCTTTAAGTTCTTACTCACTGAAGTTGTTTCAATAAAGAAATATACCTATAATTTATAAAACTATTTAGGGTATTCCAGTGATAACATTACACTATGTTCAACTTTCGTTGTGCTGACGGTTGTCACTTGGATTGGCGTAATGTGTGGAACTTGAAAAGAAATCCTTTAAAAATCTTCATTTCTTACTATATTTCTCTACAGAATAATCAAATCCCATCTCTATTTCATTGGAGATAATCCTAATGCTAAAGCTTCCTGTCAAAAGGTTCTTGGAGTGCTATTTGACGGAAAACTTTTGTTTGCTGATCATGTGACCTCTGTCATTAACAATTCTATGCCCTTAGTTGGTCTTCTTTATAGATTTACTGAAATTAAGGTCCTTCATTCATTCTAGAAACATTTCTATAAAGCCTTGATATCCCCTAGTATTGAACATTGCTCCCCAATTCGGAACATGGCATTTCTAATCTATCTCATATTGATTCAGTTCTAAACGTTTTCCTTGCTATAGTCAAAAGAAGAAGATCATCGGCACATAGCTTAGGCAAACTAGAGTTACTTTCCTTTCTTGGCCTCCATGTTTCCTCTTCTCGTCGCAAGCTGGCAGATATGATGTACTTATACAAGATATTTAACGGGAATCTTAGAACTTTAAAGTCGATGTCTAAATTTTACTTCCGTATTCCCTTGTGTAAAACCAGAAATAACAACCTGTTTCATTTTCTGACACTTAGGTTAAATATACTGCAGCGAACCTTATTCTATAGAGCAGTAACTTTGTATAATAATCTTGGTTCAAGCAATGGTATATTTAGACATGAAAATTCTTTCTATCGAGAGCTAAATACAAAAAGGTTAGCTATTCATCCTGTTTATTATAATCGTTATGTTGCTGATATTACTTGCTGTGTTATATGTCGTTTTATAGTTCTTGTAATGTTATTTAGTTTCGGTGTAAAATGTCAATTCTAGCTGTATCTAAAGCTTTGTAAATAAATAAATATATTTCCTTGTAGTAGTATTTTTCTACGAGATTTTTATTCTACTTATAAAAAACGGTATTCTATATTATGTTCACAATTTTGTGTTATCACTCTGGATTTTACAACCATTAAAAATATAGGCATTAGACGGTATATTATGGAATCATTGAAGTTTCAAAATTTCGAGTATTTTATTTTCTATTTTCAGGTTTCTGAAAACTGTTGACGGTGTCAGAATCATTTAAAATTTTGGAAATACATTACTAAATGAGGAAGTTATTCAAGATTCAAAATTTATGGAATTTTCAGGTGTTCCTAAAAGATATGGTTTGAAAAGGTTTTGCAATTTAACGCAAATTCCAGCACAGTTTAATTTTCTTTAATATGTAAAAAGATAAGGATATTATCAGCTGGTTTATTTTCAAGTTTTTTTTTTAATATAGCATATTACAAAGTCTGAAAATGTTACATAGATTATAGAACGGCGTAGCTCTTCTAGTCATATGGTTACAGAAAGACAGACAAGACAAACAAACGGAATACAACAGTGACCCCCTTAATAGAGAGCTGAAAATGAAACACTGACGGTTATTTCTGTATTTGTTTCTTTGTGTTTTTTGTATCTTGTACTTTTAAAATGAAATCCAAGAATATTTCTCGAAACGCTACGCATTATACCCATTTGGATTTTAATATCCCTCCGAACTGAAAATCCTGAAGGAATCCCTGGTCTGTTTGGATTTTTAGTTTCGTTTTTGGAGTATTGTAGTATTTCAAATGTTTAAATTTATATAATTATTATCCGTAGGACTGAGGATGACAGTGAACTAAGTTAAGGCAATCTAAAAATTGGCGTGTCAAAATTTCTTGTCATTCAAGTGCACAAATGGTTATACATTTTATTTTTGAATCCGATAAAGATGAAATTAAGATACTTGCTTACATCATTTCTGTTATTCTATGTCTTTGATTAGTTATGCTCTTTTTAATAAAACATGATTTATGACTCCATTTACGACGATTAACTTACAGTACTACGTTTCCCAGCTGCCCCATATTATTCCTTGATTTGACATTCACTCCTTCTCATATTAATACTTTTTATACTTTTTTATAAATTTCTGCCCTTCTTTCTCTTCACAAACCAATTATGATAAAGGTATATGTCAGGACCAATTTATATGTACCATCCCGACATTTTACCTGGTGGGTCTGAGGAAATATCTCGAGAAACATAATTGGAATGACTGTCGTGAGCGTGACTCGATCAGGAACAGTACCCACTGGAGCACAGTATGGATAACTTCCATGAAAATTGTAACATCCCCAAAACTACCCTAAGGGACCTTAAACAATTTATTCCACTGCTTCGGCTTCTGGCGTGGGATTATCCGATGAGCTGAAAGGCAATTATTAGATTAGTAGGTGAAAAAGAGGAAGGAAAGGTAGTGCATACGTGCCTAGCTGAAGACGGGCCTGCGGGTAGAAAAAGGTTTTAAATTCAAGGAGTCGCTTGCCTAGCTGAAGTCGAGCCGACAATAAGGTTAAGGTAGGGAACGAGATTAAAAGGTAAGAACCAATAAAGAATGCAAAAAAAGATCAAGGAAAATAAAAGAGTTTATTATGGACTGGCTGTCTAAAGAAGTATGAACCGAAACTGCCTGGATGAAGACAATCTTGGATCAGGTTTGGGTCGAAGCCCAAAGAAAAGTGATTCTGAATTGCTCTGCTTCTACCTCTATACACTTCTCTTCGGGCGGTCGTTGATCTTCGTGTGACGCAGTTTCCAAAGACATAATTATTAATTTATATGTCCTTTACATATACAAACACAGGTAATAATATTGATATGTGGTTAAATATACATGCTTTGACCTAAATCTTTGAATATTCGATCGCTGTGTATCCAAAACTTTATACACCACATAAGGTTCGGCCGTAAAAATAGGTAATTCTTTGTATGCACATTGTAATTTAAAATGACCAATATATGAATTTACACAATTTAGTTCAGAAGGGAACATAGGTGACAAAATACTAAACAAATCTACGCGCATCGTGTAAGATATGAGTGATGTCACAAATTTAAAAGATGCACCTTCACATTTGCTCTGGTTTCAGTTATTTTAGCATCTATTTAGGAATTTAAAATTAACACACTGCCAACATTGATTGGTTCTCCTTTTCTGCTACACTCCGATCATGATAGTAAATATGGTCGTAAGAAAACGTTTAAAATGGCGGCGTCCTATCGGGGATAATAAAAAAGAACGGAATCTGACCTTCCTAACCTCCACTATCATTCCTAACACACTTATTATAATAGATAATATAATATAAGAATGTTTTTGACAGGAAAAGAGAAGAACACATAGAATTTGGCATATTACAATTCCGACCATATTTACTATTATGAGCGCCATCATTTTCTGCTATGCTGTAATTTAGGGCTGATTTTCATTCAGTCTTGCGATGCTTGCGATTTGGGTGAGTAGCCAATCGAAACATATGGTGTAGTTTTATTACGTGGTGTAACACGTGTTTCATATAGCTATTCATTCAAATCTCAAGCAAAGCAAGCAACAAAAGCGTTTTTGAAAATCAGCCCTTATAGTGCATTGCAGAAGCAGAACTTATTTGTCGCAGAACTATTGTTCCCAGGAAAGTGGACCAATATTATATATATTTCTTGTAAACTTTAATGTCATATTAAAACAAAAGAAGGTTAAAAAGCTAACACAGTTATCAATTTCCATGTCCAACAAAATTTTAGCCAGAAATTTGTTGCGACTCATTTAGTAATTACAAAATGAAAGAGAAAGGAACGAAAGTTTTCGTTCACTTTCTTTAGAGACTGAACGGTTGTAACTTCTTCCACTAGAAAATAAAAGAGTGGTTTGCTCAGATAAGTGTCCAGCAAAAACGATCGGAGTCCAAACGTAAAACTTCATACCAAAGAAAAGTGCCATGCTTTCCTTTCTCTGAGTATTGATTTCTTCTTCTTCTTCTTCTTCTTCTTCTTCTTCTTATTATTATTATTATTATTATTATTATTAATAATAATAATAATAATAATAATATTCTATAATTGGATAGTTTTTCTTAAAAACTAATAGATGGAGGTATAATCTAGTTTTTAGTTTAGAAGATACACTATCTGGCGCTAGAGTTTAAGATAGGATCACAATAATATAGTAAGAGGATCTGTGCGGACGAAATCCTAGATAGCTAGGGCTACCATATTTTTTAGAAGCCAGCCTAAGACATTTTAACCATATCCATAAAAATTAGTAACTCGGTGCCCGTACCGAACATCAGGCAAATTACTAATTTATTTCTGTCTGACTGCTTCAAACTTTACTCTACAGGGATGGTAGTAGCCCTACTCTTTTTTACTTGTTAACGGACAATTGCATACATACAAGCCTTGAATATGAAATCTTTTGAAACGCAGAGAACAACAATAGTAATATGTTTTCTTGTTAATACTATTAAGCTCATGAAATTATAGATATCGTTGCTCGTTTTTACCCAATCCTAAAGTGTTCTGCAATCAGTCAAACGCCAAATCGTTCCACGCTAGTATTTATGCGTAGTATTAAAAAAATAATAATTATATATGCTTTTAAATTGTATAAATATATAGACATATATGAAAGTAACAATGGAATATTGTGTTGTCACCTTACTTACGTCACTGTGCAAAATTTCATCATTGTATAACGTCGGGAAATAAGTTGAATTAACGTTACAAGACTTGAGGACACCACGAACCATTGGGAATTAAAGAAAATAATGTAATAATGATTGTTGGTGTGTACAAAGACAAAAATAGAATAAATAATGTTCCTAATATAAGCTCTAATCTTTGTTGTATTATTTCTAATGTAAATTACCGTAACTTTAAATTACCTGACATCAGTTATTTACGAGGGGATCAGGCGCTTCAAAGGCGACATTGTTTGGCGCTCGCTCTTAATGTTTTTTCCTAAATATTATTTTCGCCTTGCCCTTTAAATAGCAAATTCTAATTTTTCCTTGTAAAGTGCGCCTCTAGGCCTGGGCCTAGTGAGCCTATGCAGAAATCCGGCCCTGGCAAGTAGAATTTATAAGTATAAATTATTATTTCAATTACTTCGACCAGTGTGAGCCGAAAATCGATAATTAATTTAAAGAACATAAAATACCGGACTTTTCTCGACCTCGGACGCTAGCCCTGACACAACGTAAAATCCCGGATTGTTCGGGATAAACCCCGGACGTACGTTAGCCCTATCGATAACATGAGAGACAAGAATTTGGTATTAAACAAAAGTTTTTTTATAAAAAAGATCGTTTTGAGCATCATGAGTTATAGCTGATTTCTGACGCTTGCCGTTGTTGCTGGTCCACTACAGAATTTGGATGATATGTTAACATCGTTAGCTGCTTTTATAGTGAATGTCAAGTAGCAAGACAAATGTTAAAAAAGAATGAAGTTACAATTGGTAAATGTTATTTGCAGAAAGGAGGAGATTCCAAAGGAATGGAAAACAATAATATCTATCCCAATTTATAGAGAAAAAGGCGATAAATTTGAATTTAATAAATAGTGCGGAATTTCTATACTTCCAGCATATTACAAAATGTTAAGTAATATCCTGCTAATACGCCATTGAACATCACCAATGTGGGTCTAGAAAATGGACCAGATTTTTGCCTTGAGACAAGTCTTGAAGAAGAAATGAGAATACAATAGTTCACCAATAAAATTGTTAATAGATTTTAAGAAAGCATTATGATATTATCAATGGGAGAAAATATACAATATCTTCGTATGATTTGGAATTCCGAAGAAACTTGTTCCGCTAGTAAGGATGTGTATCAGCGACCCTATAAGTAAAATACATATAGGTCAAATAGTTTCGAGATTTGCAGCGGATTGAAACAAGGTGTTGCCTTGTCACCACTACTGTTTAAGTTTACGTTAGAATATGCGAATTTAAAAATAAAAGAGGACAAAAAGGGACATGTCAAGACATCTTTATTATCTTTATAAATGTATTATCAGCGAGTGACCAACAATGTGCGCTGCGTTTGTGTAAACAATTTCCGCAATGTAGCTTAAACCATAGACCTCATAATAGATAGACTTACGACGCTTCCCCATTTCTTGCTGAACTAAAACTAATAGGTTTTTGTTCAGACCACGTGATTTTGAATCCATCCGCTAGGTAGCTCTGACATAACCTCATAATAGAATATGATGTCTATGCCAGAGCTACCTAGCGGATAAATTCAAAATCATGTGCTCTGAACAAAAACCCACTAGTTTTAGCGCAGCAAGAAATTTGGAAGCGTGGTAAGTCTATCTATTAGAAGATCTATGCTTAAACAATAGCTTGACCTCAGGACGCTAGAGTGAGTTGAACACTCAGACGACGTGAAGGTGGCAACGGGCAAGTTTGTTTGACCTCAGTTATAACACGACAGTAATTTTGCCACGGTAGTAGGTAACGCAACTTTTGCTGAGAGCATGATAAAACTACCTAATTGACGTATCTCTAGTGAATCGTCAATTACTCAAGAGTATCTGAGTGGTTTATGGTAACTAGAATGGGTTGTGGGCCACAGATTGGGTTGACTTGTCCAAACGAGGGATATTTACGCACCTATGTGTAATCCCCTGAAGTGAAATGCTCTGAAGTTCTCGTGGACGTAACTGTTTTCACTAGAATGCACTATGCGAATCACACGTGAGTAGTTTCCCGAAATTTTAAGACTTTTTTACAATTGTTCTCGAAGATGCCATAGAATGTACTAAGCAGAACACATATATTGCAGCAGTTCATTCAATAACTTTTCAATATTTTGTTTACTATTTATTATTTCCAGCAGATTTCACAACACCTCTTCATTACAATGCAACTGATATACATCATCCAAAAAATCTGTCTTTAATGCGCAGCGCTATAATACGCATACAATGTTCCTGACTAAAAGTTTTCAGATTTTATTTATTTATTACAACAAATAAAATACTCCACATCACGTACGAATAAGGTAAAAATAAGAATAACACTCCTACGCTAGGCGGACGCGCGCACATAGAAAACAATGCACACAAAACATTACTATCGATATACTAACATACAGCTACATGCGTTCCAATAATATTACTAAGATATTTTCGCCTTTTAGTATACTATTATGTTTTAAACTAACCTAAGCCTTGTACATTTATTTCTTCTATGTTTTGGACAGTAGCACCAATAATGTTTTACTTTAATGCTCTACAAAATTAATGTGGAGATTTTTTTTTACTAAGGCAGAGAATTTACAATCTAAGAACAGGCTTCGAATAAAATAATAACTTTAATGTTTCTTGTCAGTGATTTGCTACATACTGGAACAGTTTTGCTCGCTCGCACAGATAAGTACTACAGCATTAACACACTTGTCAAACCAGTTGCATTGCAACAATTTAGGAAGCAATATAAAGAATCAAATTATTTGCTTATACACTTTGACAAACACTTATTTGTTGTGCTACTTTTTTTTTCTTTTTAGTATTATCGAACTTAATAATAATCGTTACTAGCAACAACGTTTTTTTTAAAGAGTGCAAATATGCACGAATGTACGCAGGTATACTTTTTTTACGGTTTAACACGTCCTTCTAAGGACGATTGCTTTATGTGTTGTAATTTAAAAAAAATAAGATTGCGACCTCGTATCTCCAAGGTACGCTAATTAGTTAATATATATGACAGGATGCCATCTAGCACATCCTGCTCCACCTACGAATCTGACAGAATATAACATGTAACGGGACCACTTGATGTCCCAAACCTCCTTTATTGCCAACGTCTTTCTCTATATTTGTTATTTCTCTCAACTCGTATTCAGATGTGTTAAACAGAAATTTTCAACATTCACTGGTCACGGCCCTACAGGGACGCTCGCCGGATGGATATGTACTACTTTACTATGATCACTCACTTTCAAAATTAAATTCCTAGCTCGTGCGTATAGCACCCTACTCTGCAAATGTCGACCATATCATCATCATATCAAAATAATCTTTTAACGCGAAGCGTGCTCTATGGGTAACAGGAACGTTACATACACACACTTTAACTATCCTTTTAATTACACTACTGACTACCACAATGAGCACTGTTTACAGCTGAGTATTTTGGACAATTATTTTAATATTACATCTTACCACCACTAACTTATGGGCCTACCTTCTCGCTTGTGAATGCATTCACTTTATTTGTATACCACAACCACTAAAAATATATATCTCCGGAGTAGCGGTGAACTTCATGCGCATGTAATATTGTATGCAATTGCTTAATCACGTATTCATAATCACATCCGATCTTCATATAAATGCACTCGCGCTAATGAACTTTTCTCACTGTAGGAGAACTGAAGTTAAGGTACAAAGGCACGTCGTATATGCCACAAGTAGAATGCACAATTGTTTAATTACTGGTCTCTTCCAGATATCGAACTATCTTCTCGAGCAATGACGAATAATTTAGAAAAATAGATTACTTACGAATTCGAAGAAAATACTTAAAACCAGCGTTCAAACAGCATCGGTCCCAGCCATTCTTCCAGAACATTCACTGGGCAGGTTTGTTTATATAATTTATCTTTCTTAAAACTCTAATTATGGCCACTCTTACCTGAATCGGTAACACTGATTACTGTTTCGTGCATACATAGGCCGTAATCCCACTTCTGTGCAATATTCATTCACATATTTGCAAAAGTACGGCTCAGGATTCGTTTCCCCAAAGCTTCTATTGTTTTCCTGCAACGTGATCCCTCAAAACAATTAAGTAGCCCCGTCTCCCCGGCTGGCCGGACACGCTTATGACGTCATAGTTCGTCCAATGCAGGTTGCAAAAAATGGTTGCAAAAAAATGGTTGTCTACTCATGCAGGGGTTTTGCCTATACTTCGTCACCACAGGGATGGAGTCCACACAGGTATTCCATGTAACTGTGTCTCCCGGGCGTGGTAAGTCTATCTATTAGAAGATCTATGCTTAAACAATAGCTTGACCTCAGGACGCTAGAGTGAGTTGAACACTCAGACGACGTGAAGGTGGCAACGGGCAAGTTTGTTTGACCTCAGTATATGACATTATGGAAAATAAATTAACATTAATGCCATTATGTTGGACCTGATCAAAGCCTTTGATACTGTGTAGCATAATATTATTATTAATAAATTGAAATGTTATGGCGTTTCTGGTATGGAACTTAATCTAATATTGTCATACCTTCATGACCGATAACAAATAGTGCAAGTGAATAATTTGAGATCAGATAGGTTAAATGTTCTACAAGATGTTCCACAAGGCTCGATCTTAGGACCGTTGCTGTTTGTGTTATATATAAATGATCTCCCAAGCTATGCACCATGTAAAACGATTCTTTATGCAGATGATACGACACTATTCACCACTAGTAATGATACAGAATTACTTAAAGAAAGAACAAAACAAGAAATAATTGAAAGGGCAACAAAGCGGTCTAGTAATAATGATGGCTTTATAAATCATACAAAAACAGAGGAAATACTTATTAATTTGCATATACCAAACAATGATAATAAGAATGTAAAGTTACTAGGTCTAATAATAGATCGAAAGTTGAACTGAGATAGCCATACCGAGAAGCGATGTAACAAACTAACGACAGTATTGCTCTACAAACTAAAAACACGTGTTAGTAGAAATGCATTATTACTGGCATGTTATGGATTGTTCCATTCTCATTTAACGTACGACACTGTACTTAGGGAAAACTCTGCTGGTGCAAAAACTGTGTGACGTCATTTGCGCCTCGTATGACGTACATTTGCATTGTATAAGCTTACTGTCACTTATATTATCCCTGAAACCAAATTATATATAAAAAATAATTGATTATTTAATAGTATTGCTAAAACACGCATTGTTCTAAAAAGGCTACAAGTTCCTACGTGACATGGAACTCTACATTTTACACAATTTCGTATTTTATATAACCTGTATAGAATATTAAGAATAAAATATAGGCGATGAGAAAATAATTAGAAGAAAGCTTTAGTTAAGCTGGACAAAAGTTTTAATGAACTATAAAGATTCAAAGGTTCAAGAACAAAATATTTTATCTTAACTATAAGACTTCGAAATATATGTGTGTATATGTTAAAATAATTTTTACCAAGCGCGTGAATATTTATTATGTAAATATGAAAATTTTGTTTGTCCAAATAAATGTTCGGAACTATATTGTGACGGCGGAAGCCAACGAACACCCGAAGTAGGGTATATAAGCCGATGAGCAGCATTATATCAACACTTGTACTTGAGCTTTGACCTAGATTGGTTCCACGAATACCTTCAGATGGGAGTTCTTGGAAATAAATAAGTTATCTTGATTCCTTTTATTTTCTTTATTAGTTCCTTCCTTTGAACATATCCTTACACACATCTCGGAGTAAATCGTTAGATAGGTGGACTCCCTACATAAACATACAGTCATTTTAAATATTATTTTTTGAGTTGATGTTCTATATATTAATAAAACTTTTCTTTCAACAAAATCCCACACCAGAAGCCGGAGCGACATTAGTGATATAATCTCTATGTAGAATAAACTAGGGTAGTCTGCGTCAGACGGAGGACGTTACATATATTGGCCCCATCTGCTGTTTTTTTCTCTCCCCTCTCGATCCATCAGATAATTGAGAACATTGCTAAAAGATGGCATCAGTTTCGGAGTTAGGGTAACGTTGTGAGTCTTCGTGATATAAAAGGAATAGTAAAATATTAATAAGTGTGAGGTTTCCTCGTGGATGAGCGGTTAGAGCGTCGAACTACCAATGACGAATGCAGAAAGTTCGAGCTTTGAATCCCACTGAAAACCAGTAGAGTATTTAGAAACAGAATCAATATATCAACGTGAAAGAAATGGATGAAAAGAGCAACTCTGTTGAATATCTCCGTTCAATGCTCTCTTTTGGTCAAATGAAAAAGGTGATTTTGAGCCGTTGAACAGTTGGACAAATACAACGTTACAAAAGTGTTTCCTAAAATGCTCCACTTCTTGACGCTGAAAACTATGTTGATTCTAAAGGCTGATTGCAGAGACAAAAGTCATTGTTATAGCTTAAACTTGGTCTAAATCGACTTAGTCTAAGTCGTGGTTAGAATAGATTGCAAAGATCGAGTTTTACGTCGGCCTCTAGAAACTTTAGTTTAACAGTCATCGAAGTGTGGCAACGTTGTAATTAGATATTCGTTGTTCATTTGTTTCATCTGGAAGTTACATAGCAGAGTAATCAGGTCAAGAATGTGGGAAAGTTTCTGTAGCAGAAGGAGAAAATAAAAAACTGAGACAAAATTAAGCAAACAAAAACAGGTGTCATAAAGCAGTTTTCTGAAGGGAAAGGGGAAGATAGTAAATAGGAAGAGATAATAAAAGCTTAATAATAATAATAATAATAATAATAAGGTAAGTGTACCGATTATGGCCCGGGTTCCCAATATGCCCCCCCCCCCCTCAGATCGCTGCAGCTTTCTGTTGGTGCTACTAGATGTCAAGCAGCTCCAGTTGAAGTAGTATATTGAGCAAGAAAATATTTTGCTGTTATTTTAGCAAGTCAAGTAATGTTTCGTTTCAGTATCTATTGTTGGAAACCTAATCAGTATTATGCATGGATAATGTAGCTATGTGAGCATATGTGAACATAAAATGTTTGTGACGCAACGTATTGCATTGTGTAACTGTCAGGCGCCAGAAAAAGTAAAGAGGTCAATAGTGCGCAAAATGTCGCACCGCCATATTAGGCAAAATGCAGTCATAACTGTTTAAAATGACAGAATTTGGTATTTGAAATGTTTGTACTGAACACTCAGCATCACAATGTTTAGCAATTAAAACGAAGATAATGCCAGGTAATAAGGAATCTATCAATTCCAATACAAAGAGTAAGAAGATTAAAATCAAAACACAAGGCAAGTGCCATCATATTTAAAACGACCAGAATTTCAGCAACTGCTTCTAATAGTCCTGGAGAAGCGACACTGAGTTGCTCCAAATCTTGTGAATCTCGGTTTTGTTACCTTTGTCAAGCAGACAAGGTAACAGACATGCATCTTTGTATGTCGTAGAGCAAAATACGTTCATGAAGAGTGTGTTGAAATCACCGCTAAAGATCACGGACCGTTTGTTTTGTCCCTCATGTGAGACGTGACGTTCTAAACTTCTTCGTTTATGTTACACTCCTCCTTATTTACTCATACTTTTTCTTCTTGTATATTCACTTGTTTTTGCAATGCCATATAAATTATGTATGCTTCTAATGCTTAACCCTCAGTGTGTAGCATATATGAGTAATACAGAAAGATTACACAACACTTTTGCCATACGCTCTTGCTTTGTCACAATATGGTCTACTGGCAACATTTTAGTATTGGATTCATTACATTTTTATACGTCATTTCTAGAAAGCAGATTTATTTTTCATTTGTCCAAATAGTCTCCCAACTTGATGGTTCAGTCGATTCGCAAGAATAAATAGTCTTTCTTAGTGAAAAAAATCAACAAATTTAAGGTGGGCCATTTTCGGACCCCCTATCTTAATAATAATACTAATAAATCACCAGGCTAATATCCTTGCGATAAATATAAGAAAGTTGAACCTGAATGTATACGGAACGATTATTCTGCCGGCAATACTTTATGGTTCATGAAGTTAAAGTACGGGACGACGCCAGGACTTTGTAGAAGAGGAGACGAGATTGTTTCAAGCTTAGGAAACGATCAAATTATGAACGTTAAGAAAAGTAACTTAACAAGGTAGTCTCATACAATAAGAATTTGAAGATCGTGTAGTGTTACCGTCGTCTTGCAATTTGATTCCTTAAACGTTTATTGTGGGGTTTCAATTTTTGGCACCAAAACACTAAAGTCAGATAGCGTTATTACTTTTCCTATGGGACTCTATGAACACGTATACTTCGTGCTCAAGTAAAATTATCTACAAAAGGGTGGTAATTCAATAAAGAGGCGCGCGCGATGCACTGACAGCTGTCGTATCTATTAGTAAATTCTATGATTCGCCTTACAAACAGAATTCCAAATACTTATAACGTACTAGTTCATAAACTTTGAAGTAGTAAATAATTTAAATGTTGTAGACAGTTACAAATTAGACTACCTCCTCTTTCTAACATCATTTTACAATGTTAAGCAAAGTAAATTGCATAAATCTACGAGGGGAAGTCAAGTTCTAATAGTCTCTAGGTTGTCTGTACGAGTTTCTGCACTCGCAAGCCGATAGATGGCACCATTGTCTTCGCTTGTGGTAGGTTTCAGTGTTACCACTTCAGTTCACTTTGCGTTTAGGCAAAGTAAACATGGCTGCTCCACTGTCCATTTGCAGCACAGAAGAACAGCGTTCCGTAATCCGCCTTTTAGTGGTATGAAGGTGTACCACGATCTGACATCTTTACCAGGCTGTCAGTAGAGTACGGGGACAATGTTTTACCACGGCGAAGTGTTTACCAGCGGATTGAAAAGTTCAAACTGTCGAACACCCCGAATCCTTAGTCAAAAAGAAATTTCAACGTGAACCTTCTGCAGATAAAGTGATGCTTACACTTTTTTGGGACTCACAAGGGCCAATTCTTGAAGATTACCTGGAAAAGGGGTGAACAGTGAACAATGAACGTTACAGTGATATGCTTTCCATCAAGTTGAAGCCTGCAACTCGCAACAAACTTCGAGCTCAATTGTCGAAACGCATGTCCACATACAACTGCCCGCACGATTCAAACTCTTAAGAATCTAGCTTCGAAGTTTTGCAGCATCCTGCATACAGTCCAGATCTCTCCGCCGTCTGATTACCATCTGTTTGGTCCACTTAAAGATGCTTTAAGAGGTCGTCGATTCGCCACTGATGAATTGCTGAAGCAACCGGTACATAAATGACTTGTTGCTCAATCGAAAACTTTTTTTCTGAGTGTATCGGAAAACCTATGGAACGATGGACCAAGTGTATTGAAAAGCAGGGTGACTAGGCTGAAAAACGATATCATTGTAAGTTTCTACTGTTGTTGCAATAAATTATAAACATTGAGTGCATTCACTTATTGACTACTGTAAATAGAAATATATATCAGTTAATATACACTGTAAATGTACTCGTAAGAAAGATCAAAATAGCAGAGTCAGGCGGTGAAGTGCTGCATACTTTCGGAGATACACGTGCTGACCATGTAATTTATATGTCGACAGAGCTCTAGAAAATGTTGAACTGAATGCGCAACAGACCGAATCTAACAATCAGTGTTGCCAAGTACAAAACAGCACAGTACTCACCTGTTCTAGTGGACATGAATATCTAGGACTAAAGAGTGGTCAACACACAAGCATTTCTCGCAGTGAGCACACCGTATGAAGGCAAGCTGGCACAGTTATCCTTGAAACATCCTGCAAGTCCACTTTCGAAGCAATATTCCGAAGATGTTTGAAACGGCCCTGAATGTTCACTGGCATATCCACATTTGAAAAAGCAAATCGGAGTAAATTTTGAAATGGATTGGCTGAAAACTGGGAATATACAAACGACTGAATGTGGAGAAAATGGTCTCGATGCCACACTTTAACGTTGGATGATGTTATTAATGTATCGGTGATGAACTTTACCACGGTTTTGAATGGACGAAAATAGAAAACATCAGCTGGTTGTATCAGACCTGTATATCTAGCCGGATAAACTTCTTATAGAACTCAACACCGTCAGGTACTGTTTCGTTGTAAAGAGCATCATCCTTGTTTGATTTCCAGGAATCCACCGAAAGGAGAACGCGTTTTCTACCCTGTAAATCGGACCATAATACCTGCTCCAGGAATACTTGCAAATCATGCTTTCACATTCGGTAATTCATGTGTCATGGTAGCTGGGAAATGTGCACTGAGCTCCAAGACGAGAATATACATGTGTGGAAGTAACGTACCATCCATCACAATGACTGGCATTATCATATATGAATGCGTTGTTGCTACAACTGAAACTATGGCACCAAAGATCGTCTTGTTTCCCTTAAAGAAAAGAGTTCTAACAGCACGTAACTCTTTATCGAATCTGGATTGATCTGCATTCATTATTTGTTCTGGAGACAATTTGTGCTCTTGAATGAAGTCCTTAACCTAATTAACAAATTTTGTGGCTTTCTGTTGTACATCAGAATCATTATCAGCAAACCGCTTGCTCACTTTATGTGTTATCTTACGAGATACTATATTGGTTTTCCTCTTGAAAGCTTTGACCCAACTTTGGGACGCTTTACACAATAAGAAGTTGTTCAGGTCAACTTATTGCTTAATATTTAGTGCCCATATTCGTATCATTCTGTCGTGGATAATGGCATGTTGTTATCTGATTGCGATGAAATGATCACACACTTCTTTATTAATTCTTTCTTGCAAGAATTTATTGTGTTCGCTAGAAGTTTTGAGCCTCTTCTCAAATTTTTGCAAGACCGTTTTATTTTTAATATTTTTTTTTTGTGTGCCATAACAGTAGTGAATTTTACACGAGGTGACATGTCTATGGATAAGCTTGTGGGACATAACTGAGGAGGATCATGTCCTCTTGGCTGTTTTTTTTTTTTAGATTTTGTATGCATCAGCCAAGTACTCTTCAGAGAACTTTGTCGTCTCCATTTTTGGTGATGATGGAACATACGAAGAACTACTGCTTTCAGGACAATTCATTAACAGTTGACTTCGATCTCGAGGTGATTCTGTTCCTGATTGTAAAGTTGAATCATCGCCGAAATCACTATCTATTTCCTCATCATCACTGTCCTCCTCGTCTACCATAAGTGTGGTAAACTGCACCACATGTCTTGTCTTCTGTCCTAAAGCACAATTGTCTTTCTGTTCTTCAAATATCAGCAAACAACACAAAAGAAAAAAAAAGCCAAACATGCACGTAACCATTCGCACTCGCGACTACGGTACAACTAACAGACCCGGTCCCTTCTCCCGTCTTTTCACGATACTTTACCATTCCTACACACAAGCTCTTCTATCTGCTAGAGCCAACAGTACCTCATAGTAAGTCAAATTGTGCATCACCAGTCTTTCCTTTTTCAAAAACAATCACCTTGGTTTTGTTCAAAGATAAGCGAAAGCCAATAAGTGTGGCATATTGGTATTCGTGTAGTTTTTCTAATTGGGGCACCACTGCTTGTTAGATAATTTGCGTTCTTCTACTTTTTTGTTGTTATACTATTAATACTACATTTGTATTGGGTCTATTACGCATTTCATGTATCATTTTCTAGAGCTGTGTCAAGATATCAGTTACATAGGTTGGCCATGGTCAGCACATGTTCTCCGAAAGTATGCAGCACTTCACCGCCTGACTCTGCTATTTCGTTCTTTCCTACGAGTACGTTTACAATGTGTATTAACTGATATATAGTTCTATTTACAGTACATTTATTGTTATAAGTTGGCAACACTGCTTCACAGATGACAACATTATTCATGAATTTCGTTTTGGAGGAATTTATTTGTCAAGAAGATGAATATCAGAAGCCCAAATGCGATGCCACTGTTCGACAATGTTGCCATCCTTTATAAAGTTGCCATATTTAGTACGCTCTAGTAATGATGCACAACATGTGTAAAGAACAGACCGCAGTGTTTACAAACTGTAGAAAATATACAATATTCAACCGTGACAATGTCGGTTCTCCACATTGAACTTGATATAGTGTCCATAGTTTGCAACACTGCGCCGCCAGACTTTGCTATATTTTTCTTTCTTACTAGTACTTTTAAATTTTGTGTTAATTAACATATAGTTCCATTTCAAGAAAATACATTTTATTTTGAGTTTACAAGACTGCTTTACGGATGGCAATACTGCTTCACGAATTGCAACACTGCATTTCGTTACTACTTCTTGTCATTATTAAGTTCCTAAAGTTTCATTCCGATTGCTTTAACCATTTTGAAGATATTCAATTTCAAGTTGCATACTGCCCATTATATGATATTTTTGACATTTTGAGTTCCAGGCCCCCTAACTCCTCTCCCTATGGTCCATAGCACCTTAAAATTTGGCGATCTCCATATCTCATTATGCTCTATCAGATGCGCTATGTCTGCATTTGATTTGTGCGAAAACCACCATCACCTTTCCTTGTGAGTAAGAAAATTTGAGATTTTGTTTAAACCACCTAAAGTTGGTTTATTTCTCTTGAACTTTAGCCCAGACTTAAAGCATAGTTTAAGGTTAATGTAAAGCAAAAATCTCTAACAAAAGATGGCAGCACTATCTCCGTATATGTATAATGCATTTTTTATCGTTGCATGAAATTTCATTGCTGATTCTACAAATTCACGCCTAGAGAGTTAAAACTTTTAGAGAAGAAAGTTCATAACTATTTGAAGAGTTTGATCAATATGGATTTTTTATTTTCTTTCATGTTAATTGTTGAAAGAGCTTCATTGTTGATATGGATATCGAAACCTATAAAAATGAAGGGGCATCTGGTCACTTGAGGATTAAAATAGTAAACACGGCGGAAGTCGTTATCACCTGCGACGTCATACTGACAGGTTCTGACGCTACCCACTGTAAATACAATGACCAAACCAAGATTTCCCAGCTCGGCTTAGTGGCCGAATGGAAGAAGGACATTCCAATAGTCAGATTTCGAGTTCGTGTTTTCATGGTACTCTCGTTAGCGGGTTCGAGTGTGGTTTCCGTGGAGGAAGAGTCCGTTAGATAATCTACCTAACATAAAAACTCAGTGAATGCTATCATATTATGGCATTATATATATAACGCGAGTTAACACTTTGAAAATAGACGTACACGATGTACTAGTGAAAATTCAATTGGAGAATATATATAAGGTATCAGATCGTACTGTGGCAAAATGTGCATTACAACGGTGTAACAGGAATATAGTTTATTGAAGTAACAGTGAAAGGATAAACCTACCCATGTCATTAGCAATTCAAGAGTCAATAACGGTGGCAGCATGGATTCTACCTCTTGAACTTGAGGATGAAATTGTGAAAAAATGAGGTATGGAGACTAACCTAGATTTTCTAACAAGTTACAAGAGGCCATTTCTATCCTACCTACACAGGAAAACGTTTAATAGATTTCTATAATTTAAAGAAGACAGTTCCCCCATACTTGAACATTGAAATCTTCAAATTTCACACACGCATACAAGGATTGATTGAAGTAAGTGGGGCAGAAGATAGACAGAGACGAGAAGCATCAGGAATAGAATTCAACACAAATATAGGTAACCTCCCTTTAATTTACAACAATATCCATTTTTACAAGAAGAGCTAAAAATCATCCGAAAATTTCCCAGTTGGCAGGTGGTAACCCTGAAATGGATAGGCACGAGAACGAAGAACTCAACCAGCACGAAGTGGATCAGCTGATTAGCGAGACGGGGAGTGTGGGAGTGTTGTGTACCAACAGATATGGAAAACACGCCGAGTGATTCTTTAGCTAAAATTCCCACATATTCGGAAGATGAAACACATAACAAATCAACAGTTTTTGCTGGAAGGCAATATAGTACAAATAAGTGAGACGGGCAATGAAAAGACACTACAAACGGAAGTAGTCGAGTTGTGTGCTTCCTTTAGTGACCAACCAGACAAAACATTTTTAAGTGACGGTGAACAGAAAGAGGAAGAGGAAGAAAAACGGGGCAGTGAGAAAGAACGTTCTATTTCCAGAGAAGAAGGAAGTAAAATAGCAAGTGGTGGGAATGTAAAACGCAGAAAAGCGTCAAGGTTAGAAGTGCCCTTGCAAAAAAAATGTATACAACAATCCGAGTTAAAGTCTTAAAAAAATCGAAACAAAAAAATTATAAATGAACACTAAACGAGATCAAGGTCGGGTCGGCCGAATTCAGAAGAGAAACAACAAACCAGCAAGTTGTGAGCGAATAACGGGAAAGTATTTATACTACAACAAACAATATTTAACCTCATGTGGTTCCAGATACGTATTCTTTTGATATTATTTAATAAACAGCATGATGGTCTTACCGACAAAAGGTAGCACTATGGCACTACATGTTTTTGTGGTGTTGCTCTTTATGGTAACTACTGGCGGAACCTTTAATTCGCATCACACAAAAAACCCAGTGAAACTTCAAGCATTTGCCCAATGTTTAAAATGGAACGTATTCAGATTGTAGGTATACAGGAATGTTGTGTACAAACATGGGAAATACCATATTATGACATTATTTATAATTACGATTTTCAGGAACAGGCATAGCAGCCAGACAAGATATTGAATATGCTAATGTTTTCAAGCATCCGAGTGGTCGATTGATAACAGTGCGCGACACAGTGATAATATGTTGCTATGCAAACAGTCGAACCCACCAAAAGTGTCAAAGGGACAGCTATTATATTATAAGATTTAAATACAACACGTAACATTAGTGATAGTTCGACAGGTAAAAACGTTAGTATAGTACTTGAAAGTATATATAAGGAGCTGCAGCTTGTCGACGTTTGGGAAACATTGAGAACTGCAGAACTAGGAAGGACCTATTTTCATGCTCAAGGCTCTTCAAGAATAGACGTTATTTACGTTTCACAAAATCTGAAACATAAGTTACAAAATATACAACTAGAGAGGTTAATCTTTTCGGATCATATTTTTTTATTTGCCAAAATAGAAAGCTACATAGAACCCCACATTACCTTATCTTCAATGTGGAGGTGTAATGAAAATGTGTGTGATAATGCAGAATATATTCAACGAGTGACTAATGTGTGGAATATAGCAAAATCCAAGGGACTGTATAAAACAAATTTTCCAAAGTGGGGTAGTCAGTTTAAAACTTCAATTAAATTTGAGACAGTAAATTTTTGTAAACAATTACACGCACAATCCAAACAACAAGAAAAACAGTATTATCAATTATTAGAATTATATAATGAATTGTTAAAAATAGATGTTAGGTGGTTACCACATTCAAAATGTACGCAAAGTAAATTAAGAAGAATTCACACTCAAAGAGCACAAGGATGTCAAAACTGAAATCTGTAAGTATATTAGAACATAACATATACCTGCACCTTATTCAAGAAAGAAAACGTGGTAAAATGAAAATTATAAATTCATATATAGGCAGCAAAGACCAGACAGTTAGGGGTAAGATAATTTATAAGGCCATTAGGAAAAATTACAAAGAATTTTATAAAAGAGATATCGAAATCAACTCTTTTTTGCAACCGCAATCAGATTTATCTCAATTAACAGAAAGGTATCAGACCAAAATAGGCTGAGATTTCACGGAGGAAGAGATTATCGAGTGAATACCATGAATGTAGACACTTCACCGGGGATATACGCATTGGGGGCCCCGATGGTATTAAACCTTCATGCATCTTATGGCTCCGACCCTGACACGGTTGTTTAACCAATTTTTAAACAATCGAATAATCGAAGTAGATTATGCTCAGGCAATATGAATATTAATTCCAAATTCAAGGCTTATTTCACTATTAAATACGGACTTCAAATTTCTGACAAAAGTATCATGAGAAGCATACAACCGGCGATGGAAAGTATTTTAAATGATAGTCAGGGGGGAGTAGCTCATACAAGGCCATTCACGTTTTATTGGCAAATTTGCGCGATGTCATTCATGCTTACCAACACAAATTGACTCTCCAACTTTATATTATTATCGACGGACTTCTATAACGCATACCCATCAGTAAATTTACAGTTTTTGTACCATACGCTTAATATGTTAAAATTTGCAGAGAATATAATTAATTTACTTACTAATTTATATAAGGTGCGCACAATAAGATTGCAAGTTAATAGGACGTTATTAACGGAATTTTGAATGGAACGAGGGTTGCATCAAGAAGATTCATTGGCCCCTTATTTATTTAATATTACATTATTGTCCCTTAGATTTTGGCGATAAAAATATGTGGTATTTAACTTAATCGGGCTAGTTTAAAAACGATAGTGCAGGAGGATGACGCTTAATGGATAGCTAATAACAGACAGGAAGTACAGATCATAACAACAACAATTCAAACTTTTAGAAAGCGTCTAATATTCAGTTAAATATAAATAAAAAAACAAATGATAGTTATGGATCAAAGTAAAAAAAAGACATTAGCGAATTCGGGTGAAGTGAAGAATTCGTTAAAATACTTAGGAATATGGTGAACGAATAATTAAAGACGACAATAGCCATGAATACACAAATGCTAACAATGCAAGTAGCAGTGAGTGTACATAAATATAAATTTTGTTTTCATGACACTACTGACAAGAGTTAGATTTATTAATGTTTTTCTACTCAGCCAAGCTACAAACATTTTGCAATTGTTCCCGATGTTACGCAGTACATAGATAAGAATATTGGTAGACTTTTAAGGTTTGATCAAGTATTGAGAACACACAGGAGTAGTTGCCAATTGCCAATACAGCAAGGCGGATTATAATTGAAATATTTAAAACTTCAAGGTGAGGCTTTATTATTACATAGATCTATTCAACTAATCACAGATTTCCCTAACGAATATTCTACGCAGATCATGGACAAAATTTTAAGGCGTGTAGAATTAAGTTTACCAAGCTTAAAGCCGTGGAGGTTATTAATGCCATACTTAACGCATATTTTCATTATTATAGCATACAGATTGGTAGAAAAAGCCCCGTTGGACCAATGGTCCGTCAAACAGTGTTAAAATTATTTAGAAAACAAAAAGGAGCTACGTGTGCCTTCAATACAAACAAAAATACGTCTTATAACAGACAACATATTTGGCAGAATTTAGCAGATATAAAAACACCATGATTACATAATTTAGCGTATTATGTCTTTCACGACATTTACCCTACAGGCAGTGCTTTACATAGCCGAGGTGTCATAGAAATTTTTTTATGTGCTAAACGTGACGAGGAGGATACTTTAGAACATAGATTGACAAGATGCTCACAAGCACGTCCAATTTAGTTACAATTTCGCACACTAATGAATCGTATTACGCATGGTAGTTTTATAAATTATACTAATGTACAAATTGTTCAGAATATCAGGTATTTTCCAAAGCAAAAAAAAAAAAGAATGTTTAGGTTGACGCTCCAAACCATCGAAGTCATATTGAATCATCAGTATTTAGGAGATCGTGTTTATTTTGTACAGTTTCTGTTAGGATAATATGAACAGATACAGATTAAAAACAAAACGAAATGGCTTGGACAATTCTGTTCCTTCTAAATCCACATTGGTGATCTCCAATTATTTCATCGACGTATACACTTAGGCGTGTTATCAGAATATTACTTAATACCTTGTAACAGGTTAGAAGTAACGAGATTCTGCGGTAATTACAGTCCGATTTATCGCCGTTTTTGTAAATCGGAACTATTATCGAGGTTTTCCATTCCTTTGAAAGCTCCTCCTTTCTCCATATAGCACTTATCAATTTATGTAGTTCCTTGATTAGTGCCGTTCCTCGTGCTTTGATTAATTCTGTTCGATTATTGTCTATTCCTGGTGATTTTAAAATTTTCAATTTCTTTACCGACATTTCGATCTCGATCTCGCTAGGTTCGGGAATCCACGGTTCTGCGGTATGGATTTCAAATTCCTCTGTTTCTTCCCCGTTGTGTACATTAAGAAGTTAGTCGAAATAACTTTTCCACACATCGACAATTTTAGTCGTATCATCCTGGAGATCTCCACGTTCATTTCTAATCATTCATAACCTCGGCTGGTAACCTTTCCTTAACGAATTTACCCCTTTGTATAGATCTCGTATGTTATTTGTCTACCCGTTTTCCTCTATCTCCTGAATCTTCTGCGTCAGATATTCTCGCTTTTTGTTTCTGAACCCGAGTGTGGTGTTTCGTTTCGCGTTACTGTAGTGGTTGATATTTGCTTCGCTTTTATTACTTAGCCATCGATGCCTTGCTCGTTTTCGTACCTCATGAAGCTTAAGGCATTGTTCATCAAACCAAGGTTTGTTTTTCTGTTTTGTCTTCTCACCTACACGTTCCTTCGCTGCACTCTTAATTGTTTCACGAATAGCATCCCACATCTCACTTACATCAATTTCATTATTAGTATCATCATTATTATTACTCGAGTCAGCTAGGATTTCGAACCTATTTGAGAGTTCGAGTTGGTAATTTGCTTTTATGCTCGGATTATTTAACCGTTTCACTTCGAATTTAAGTTGTTTTGGTCCCTTGTTTTCTCTGTTCGCGTTGCATAACTTTTCCCTTACTTTTGTGATCACTAATTGATGGTCGATGTCACCTTCCGCTCCTCTGTATTACCTAACATCCATTATGTTGTTGTGTCCTCGTCTGTCTACTAATACGTGATCGATCTGGTTGAGAGTTTTGCCGTCCGGAGATACCCATATGTATTTGTGTATGTCTTTGTGTTGAAAGTACGTGCTCTTTACTAGTAGGTTTTTCGAAATCGCGAAAGTTATCAGTCTTTCTCCATTGTTGTTGGTCTTTTCGTGAAGGCTCTATTTGCCCATAGTAGGACTATATTTTTCTTTCCTCCCTCGTTTCGCATTGAAATCACCCAACACAATTTTCGAATTATACTTTGCTAATCGGTAAAACAGCCTTTCTAGCTCATCGTAGAATATATCTTTGTCGTTATCAGTAGCCACATCGGTCGGAGCATAGACGTTTAATAAAACCGTGTTTCCCCATCGAGTACGTATCGTAACGTACGATAGCCTTTCGTTTACGAACTCTATATTCTGAACCGCCTGAAGGATACTGTTCTGAATGAGGAATCCTGTTCCGAAATCGTGAGACTGTGTTCCCCCGTAGTAGAAAGTGTACTTGCCCTGCCGGATGCTATCTTGACCCTGCCACCGAACTTCTTGTATCGCTATGTCTAGCTCGTACTTCTCGGTCTCGTGTACCGCCACCTGAAGAGCGCCCGTTTGGTATAATGTTCGTACGTTCCACGTTCCTATTCTAAGGTCTTTCTTAATCCTGTTCTTGGAGCCCCCTGAAGCAGTTCCAGCCCGGAGATCCGAATGGGGGACTAGTTTACTTCCGCAATATTTTGCCCCAGGTGAATCCGAACCATATATCTGGTGTAGTAAAAAGTAATCCATTATTTTTGCATGACATTGAAGGCTTGACTTACCATAGTTAGAATGATCCGATTTAGGTCACATAAGCGCCGTTTTGTTCGATAACGTGTTGCCATTTGGAAGGTAATATCATGATGCCTCTCTCATAGAAGCCCTTGTCCCTATTGGCTAAAAATTGAGACAGTCGATTTTCACAAGCCTCTCTTGACGCGAATTTTTCACCAGCAAACGTGTTCGCCATGGACAGGAACAGATGATAATCACTCGGTGCCAGGTCCGGACTATAAGGTGGATGCATAAGAACCTCCCAACCAAGCTCCCGGAGCTTCTGGCGAGTCACTATCGATGTGTGTGGCCTGGCGTTATCCTGGTGGAACACAATGCCTCTCCTATTGGCCAAAGCTGGCCACTTCTGGGCGATTGCTGCCTTCAGACGGTTAAATTGTTGACAGTATAGTTCCGAGTTAAGGGTTTGGCCGTTGGGGAGCAGCTCATAGTAGATAATTTCCTGCCAATCCCACCAAACACACAGCAAAACCTTCCTGGCCGTCAATCTTGGCTTGGGCACCGTTTGCGCCGGCGCACCGCGCTTCGACCACGACCGTTTTCGCGTGACGTTGTCGTAAGTGATCCACTTTTCATCGCCAGTCACCAACCGCTTCAGAAATGGGTCGCTTTTATTGCGATTCAGCAGCGATTCGCAGATGGAAATTCTCTTCATGAGGTTTTTTTTCGTTAACTCGTGTGGCACCCATACATCAAGCTTCTTTGTGTATCCAGCCAGCCTTATGCAAATGGTTCCACACGGTTTTTTGTGCAATGTTTAGCTCTTGGGCAATCGAAACAGTGCTTACATGACGGTCGGACGCGACAATGTCCATGATTTTATCGACATTTTCGACACTTGGCCTTCCAGTGCGTGGTACATCTTTGACGTCCAAATTACCGGAACGGAATCGACGAAACCAAAATTGCCCGTGATTGGTTGTTAGAGTATCAGGACCATAAACACTATTCACATTTGCAGCCGCCTGGCTTGCGTTTTCGCCTTTATCGAAGAAAAACTGTAAAATATAGCGTATTTTCTCTTTGCTAGTGTCCATTTTGACGCGCGCTCACACAACACTGAGTCAACTCATCACAACTATCTGAACAGTGTTTGTAGTACGCAATCTCATCGTTTGAACGCCATCTCGTTGAACCCGATCGGACTTATACAACGCGAGCTACAGATCACTGAAGCCATCTATTGGCAAAATAATGGATTACTTTTTACTACACCAGATATTACTATTTCTTGACATGTTTTAGCGGTGTAGAGTTGTCAGCTTTACGACCTCGCTGTAAAGGTAGACATTCAAGATGTCGTCCTCTGTCCATCTCTGAACCTTGCCGATGTCATTCATCTTCAGCCTTAGAGTGGTAATGGTGATGCTGCTTCCCCTCACAATGATATTTTTGTTCGGGGTTATCTTCCCCTAGCCTTTGTAGATCCCTCTACTAACTGCAAGGCAGCAGTACTGGTTTTGGTCCGCCCCGGAATATTTTCGGTACCCACCATATCTGGTCGGCATTCCCCTATCCGCCACCTGGGAGGCGCCTGGTGGGAGACCAAGAATACGAAAAAAAAATTGACAGTCACATTCGAGGAATACAACACTGACGATACGAAATCAATTGTTATTTTGGAAGTTTATTTTATACTGATTGTTATTCCGTCATGGTTTCTTTATATCATCAAGTCAACAATGTGAATGCTGTTGCTTAGCATTAGTTTGAAGTTCCCAATGAAGTCCTGACATGTCAGCGAGATGCTCCCTGATCCTCTTGTCTGTTCTGTGATGAACGCAGAGATTTCAGTGGGGTAGTTGTGATTGACATTTCAGGAAGTCTTCGCGATGCAGCCGGCTGCACTAAACAGGTCGAAGATATTGCACTGGGAGTGGCAGCGGGAAGGGGATCACCGCCCTTGAAAATAAAACCCGCTGTCATAAGTTATCTCACAATGAGATTTCTTCTCTCAATGTAATGTAGACCAGGGCGGTGAGGGCCTGTTGGATTACAGTGATAGACCCGGCAAAATCCCGAAGATGTCTTGAAAACTCAAATAAAACAATTGTTATGGCATGCTTAAAAGTTCTGACAGCTCTGTCAAATAACGTACAGTTTTTCATCTGTCAATTTTGTGTTACCCATCTTTCTGAAAGAGAAATAAATTTTATGGGCGGTGACAGCACTATATCTTACGCCCGTTCCAATTATTATTTCTCAGAAAAGCAACAAACGTTTCAAAGTTCGAGTAAACACACGAAGAGAAGGCTACCAACGCGGTATTTTGTGTGGATTCAGTTCTTTGACAGTTCCAGCACAACATTCTGCAAAGTGTACATTCCAAACATGTGACTGCACGTAAGATCTTATTTACCTATTTTCTAATTTCACACCTGTAATGAATCAACCATGTCTAACACGGCATAAAAATTATATTAGAAATTAATGATTTAGTTAGTAGATAGTTCTTACTCGCTGGTTTGCATGTTAGCTTCCTTTTTTTAAAAAAAGACATTATTTATTGAATATTTTACCAACTGTCAATGTTATATTTTTACAAAAGCAAAAGCAATGCGTAGGTGAAGTAGATGAACATTAGAAAGTTCTAAGATCAGAAAAAGCAAGATTATCAGCTCAAAGGATGGATGGAACCTTCTATATCGTTAATCTTACGCATTCAGTTACATTTAGACAAACGTCGAAGCATGAAGTGAAAAAAAAAGTTCAAAGTTAAGAATTAACTGTTAAGAGGAATTCAGCTCTCAATCTTACAGTGAAACCGAATTTGGAAGACAAGCAAAACTGCTGTCAGTATTCCGATATGGTGTTTGTTAGTGAGGCTACAGAATAAATAATACTGGATGTTCTACAGAAGAGATGGTCAAGAAGTCAACTACCGTAGATCGGGGCTAACTTTGTCCAGTAAACAGAGTTTGTCGTATAACTTCAACACACGCAGGAAATGTTATAGTAATTAATCTGAATTGATTATCTTAGCCAGAGCAGTTAACTACACATATTCTGGAATGTTTACACACTGGTAAGTACAATCCAAAGCACTAAAAAAGAAAGTTTGCTTAGTAATGACTTAACGCATAAAAATTTGGTCTTGGTACTTTTACAGCAAGTTAGTGGCGCGCTCTTTCTTTTGTCTTTGTATGATAAGGTAGGTATGTTAATGGAACGAAGCTCATGAAATGTGGTTGCAAAATATTGCATACTTTGTCTCCTAAATTGTTTTTAGCTTTTCTTAGCTTCGTCGAGGTAACATTATCCCCCTAGGATTTTAGAGAAACGCCATGGAATTACCAGAAAGGCCTGTCAAGACCTTCCAAAATGACTACTGATGACGACTTTGCAAAGGCCATCGACGAAATGACAAGTGGTGCATTTTATCACTGCGTAAGGCAGCTGTGAAATATGTCATCCCTCGCTCAACATTGCATTGCAAACATATTCCACTTTTAAGAACGTAGCAGACATCCAGAAATAGTTTGCAATGAACTTCATAATTATATAATTTCCTAACTACACAAAGAGAAGTTAATATAGATTTTTCTTACACCCACTGGAAATTACCTCGCTAAACAAAAATTCTCAATATAGGCAACTGAGTACAAGAGTACAAGTATCGTTACCGTAGCTCAATTATGGTTACGATTACTATACATTTTAACAATAGAGTTTAATAATGCAAATATAGCTGGATTTACTAGGGCGTTTTTTCTGTGCACTACAAATGTTAGAGATGAGCCACACACCGCTGGATTCGTCAGAAATTTTAGAACATAGTTCTATAGTACTTACAAAACACTACGTCATGTGATGTTACGAACGTCGAGATATTAGCAATTATCAAGTAACACATTATCAAAGATTATAACGTCATAATTTTATTGAAAGTTGACTAATCATTCACGGAATAATATTTCTAGCCGTGCCCATTGCACTTCATAGTAATTTGTAAGTACTAGGAAAGTATGTTCTAAAATTTTTGATAGTGTTCTTGGATTTTGAAATATTTTGAAAACTATGAAAAAAGTGGGATCTGGCGCAAGAAGTGTTAAGTGCATGTTATGACACGTCGCGACGTCGTAGGTGACTCGATTTGCGCTCAAAGTGTACGCATTCTGTTTTTCTTTCTGAAGAATAATGCATTATTTCATTAAATTCAAACATAGTTGACACTATCAAAATTTCTTTCACTTTCTATTCATTATCTTTGAAGATGCTATTTCGAAAATTTGCCAGAATACGTCAATGTTATGGTAGAAGTACGCCAAAAATAATAATTTCTTTATAATTCATTTTCTTCCATGATTTTGCGACAAGTATTTTATACTACCAATGGACATTTCCGTTTTCTCCGTCCTTATATATTTTACGGTTTGTTTGTGTACATCAGATTAAATAATATATGATATAATGTTTTTGAAATTTCAGCGCTACGATTTTCCGTTACGTAGAAATATAGCATGAAATACTGAGAATTCAATCTCCTACGTCATACAACGAAAATCATCCTCTGATTGGTTTGACGTAATCAATCCGTTGTATTTCCGTAGCTAAATGCTTCTCCCTATGTTGCGTTTCATATTCAGAAGTTTGAAGACGAAAAAACAAAAAAGAGAATGAACAATCACATCATCACTTAACGAAATAATTAATGTACAAATCTGCAGAACACTTTAATAAGTTAGAACACCAAAACATATTTTTTATAACAGAAATTGCTCGAAATAATGACAGAGGGCAGTCTTAACTTGCAGTGCTCTTCTTATCGCTGGTTTGTGTCACTTTTGATGTCTTGACAATTTGGCGCAAGAGGTTGGCGCATGCAACTTTTAACTTTTATACTTTCACCTAAGGCTGTTCGAATCCTATCAAAGACCGTGTTTTATTTTACTTCACGAAACGCAAGAGTAACTTCAATGTAAAAGTTTCAATTTACGTCTTTGTTTCTTACATGCTTTTATTATTATTTTTTACAATGACATATTAATACCATTCAATATATTCACGGGCTACAAGTAGTACGTTAAATTGTTAACAGATGGCAGTAACGAGCACTATTAATTCATGTTCTTTTAAGTTCTTGAAAAAATGTTTCACTAGCATTCATTGCGAAAGTATACGACTGTCGAATGTAAAACCCCACATTTTTTTACAGAAAAAAATAGGTATTTTTTGTAAATTAATTACAAGAGTTCTAAAGTGCATTAGTAGAAGATATCTTAAGATTTAATCACGAAAAAGGAGCTGCTAGACATTAGTGTTGAAGCTTCCAAAACATATCAATATCTTAAAAAGTATTAATAGTAAAAATCAGTTTTAAATGAATAAAACGAACTAAATGACGTGTTAAGGCATACAGAAATGCTGTTCACCACTTGTACTATTTCTTTTGATCCATTTTTGCTATCTCTTTTTAACAATACTAACAAATTAAATACCATTTGTATGTTAATGACAAGCAGTCGGAAGACTGATTACGTCATAACATGGCGGCGCCCGATTAAGCGCAAGACTGAGACTCTTTTGAAGCAAGTCTTGATTACTCTTGATAAATGCATCACAGAACGAAAAGAAAATGTTTTCCGTAGTCTACTTTAACGGAATAATTTTTTAATGCAATAAAGAAAATACTACCGGAAATGTCCATTGTTGGGTGCTTTCTCTAGTTAGCAGCACAGAAACACAGAACACAATATAAAAATAAAGCTTATTGTTGTCACTAAAACCATGGCTTCTATTTACATATTATTCGCTTACATCGAGATCTGATTTAAGCTGAGGGATTTTTATTCTTCTATTTGCTTATTTACGTTGATGTACTTGTTTATATTTTCTTTCCTTTTGTATTGATTTTCAGCTTTATTCTTTGAGAAACCAGTGTAAAATGACCATTAGTGCTGAATCTGGGTTCTTGTTAATAAATATCAGATCCCGCTGTGATTGTTTGCGATGGGACAAGTTCAAATGGTCTACTTGAAGTCACTCCACATGAGCCATCGAAAGAGCCTTGACGTGGTCTTGTATTGTGCCTTCTTCGGGATGCCGTGAGTCTTCCTGGGATTGCATGCTGCGCTTAGGTGTTGTATTGCTGTAACGGCAACTTTGAACCATAGCAGGCGGGTCAAATGCTATTCCTAGGCGTATACTGGCGTGACATCAACCAAAAACGACGACGACGTCTGGATTGTGATATCCAGCCAACCAGGAAGCCTTCCATCGATTCATTCATACTTTCAATCTTTCAGGCTTCATTCCTCATTGATTCATCCATTGCTTCAGGCTTCATTCCTTCATTGATTCATTCATTCGTTCATTTATTCATTTCATCTACATAATTTGGTCTCCGGTGCAAGATTGTTTGGTACAAATTGTCTTGCGTCCCTCTACCAAATTAAAAAACAGAGGCTCCCATAGGCGGTAGAGACCTTAATGTGATTGTGGAATTTTAAACTAACATCTACCTGTACCAGTTTTTCCAAAGCTTCATGGGAATTTTCCAATTTGTATTTAGCTTAGCAAACCAACAAAGAAATTCTTAGAATATCACAAATTTATTTCAAAATGTTTCTACATTATCCAAGGCCAGGAAAATTTAGAATTATTTATGGAATATCTTTTCTTAGAGTAAGAAAAAATGAGATCAATTTTCCAATAATATCAAAAGAACATCTTCGAATATTCGTAGACTTTGTACGCTCATTTTCTTTCAAATTGTTTCATTTTTTTGTAAAAGAAATGTAAAAAATGTCTGGAATTAATTATGTATACCTGAAGAGAAATATATTTCACTTCGTGTACACTTCTATTTTCACTATTACTTTCTAATACTCTTCTTGTACATATTTGCTCACAATATATCCTGGAAACACCAAAATTAGTCACTTTTCGATCAAACATCTTTAATATCTAACGAGAAATGTGACGAATGCTTCTTTATTCTACCAGAAACCATTAAACACACACTAACTTGTAAAAAATTACCTGTCAAACTTTCCCTAGTGCTTAAAGATTAGAAGCGTATTACAAGTTTTTGTGTCAATTTATGTTGCATGGACAAGAACCCGTTTGCAAATGGACGCCTGGAAAGATAATTGCTAGTCTCTGTGTTTCTCACACGTCTTTAGTTTACTAATTCCACATTTTTAGTTACGTTTGTTTTGGCATGCTTCGAAGTATGTTTATTGTGCTTTATTAATAGTGTTGATAATTATTTTTATAAAAGGTTAAGACATTACATTTGTTTCAAAAGCAAGCAAGCTAGTCTTTATACCATCAACAGCATTGATTTTATACGTGGGGAGACCTCATTAAGCCATTCAATTTACCTCACGATAGCCGAACTTATGAAGAAATCTCCTGTGATATAAGCAACCCATTAATCAGCTGTTTTTAGCGCTTTCGTCAAGAAGATATATGCTATATCTCTCATACTACATGAATGTGAAGCAGATAGCACACCTGTAAGTGTAGTTGAATAAACAGTAGAGTACCGGGAATCGGTAAAAGGGGTAACTTCAAAATTCAGCTTGTTGGAACTATTTCTTAATTCTCCAAAAACTTGTATATGGAACACGTTTCGATATATTATGTCGTTTAGAGCTGTTCTCAATTATAATACAAAAACGCTGATTCTAAACTGGTGTTCAAACACTGTAGAATTTACCAACCATGTTTCACACATTATTTCTTATGCATTACGTGTTAGTCTAAATTTACCCTTCTCTGTATTTTTCAAATAGTACCCTTATACTTATTCTCTGTATCCTGCTGTCTCAGTGGGCAATATTCCACTACTATATATGCTCTATCTATTATCATACACTTCTTCTGCATACCGTGGATTGCCTATGGACAAAGTTGCTGACGTAATATATGGACAGGGCACATAAGAAGACATGCTGTAAATGCTATTCAGGTTACTGGCAAGAATTAACCATAGCAGCACAAAATATCGGACCAATATAAGCCTAATACTGGGCCACTATCGCTTAATATTGGGCGGAATTGGACCAATTTTGGCCCGATAGTTTGTGCTGCTAGGGAAGATATCTTGTAAATAACAACAACGGACCACACAGCGATAACGGCCGTAAAATATTGAGTCAAAAGTTCAAGTTTAGTTCTCTTTGGATTTAACTGGAAGTGAACAAAAGGCTTTAATGTTCTCTCTTGTGTCTGGTAACTTTATTTGTTATGCAATCGATCATTCCAGTATGATCGACGTTCAATTTATCTAGGCTTATACGAGACGAGACCGAAATTTATCCCTTGAGACTCTCGTACACATTTTGAATGAAAATATAGTAATATCCCTTATCTAAAATTCATTCGTTACTAGGCTGTGTATATGTTTGTGTTTAGTTTTCTATATTTTCTTGTGATTACGATAATTCATAATTATTGTGATTATGAATAAAATAAAAAAATACCACAGCAGGAAGGAGAAAAATATCCGAAATCCAGGAATGCATGAAGAAGAAAGGTTTACTTTTGCTGTGTACTTCTACACTGTAAAAAGTGGAAACACGAAATGGATGAAAGTTACTCCGCTTTATGGAGAAACAAAAGTCGAAAATTAGCGTTTTGTTGTATTTACTCTTAAATGTGGATATAGTGTCAGCCCTTTAGTGGAAAGACTGGTAACCTTAACTCCATTTTAAAGTTTAACATTTTCTTTGTAATGGCTTAACTTCAACTGAAAATTGGCTGAAACTGGCCAAAGTGTTTCGTCGGTGAACGTTCAACTTATTTTACGCTTAAAATTCGGTCATTTTCTGATCGAAGTGTAAGCTAAATTGGCCGTTTTGAGGTTACGTACTTTTGTGGATGAAGTTTAAGCCTTGGTTGGATATTTTATAATCCAATAACAGGAGTAAAGTACTTGCTTGTAACTAAACACCCCATCATTTTGAGTGTTTATGTTGCTTTTACACTGCGAACAGTAAACAGTTGACTGGTGGATCGAGAACGACATGATTGCATTGGCCGAATTAAGTTGGGTATAAATCTTTACACAGTAGCAAACGTATCACTCCTTTTTTTCGCCAGACATTCCTCGTAGCAAAATCTACAACATGTTAATCATTAACCTCATGTGCAGTAAAATCCTAGCCACGAATATCACTCGGAAAGCTATAAACACCAACTGCATTAGTAGCTGCCGATCCAGGTGGTCGTGCGGGCTAGTGCGGTAGTCTAGCGACGCTAGGATCGCGGGTTCGAATCCCGCCTCGGGCATGGATTTGATTTTAACTGTGTTGTCAGTAGTTAGGTGCAACAGTAAGGTAAATTGGAATAGGGTTAACTGAATTAATTGAATCAGAAAATGGCCCGCTTAGGGCTAACTAAGTTTTTTTTTTTTAAAGTAGCCAATTGGCGAGAGCATCTGATCAGTGTGCTAGTGGACCCTGGATCGAAACCCGACCAGCTCAACTTTCTTTTCTTATTTTAAATTTTAAAGGAACATTACATTTTCTTCTTTTTCTACTTTCAATAAAACTGCTTCAATGAAATATGTTCGAAAAGACATTATACGCGCATTTTGAAATTTTACAGAGAGTAAAACGTTCAACCAAAAACTGGCTGAGTGTAAGTTAATCCAAAAAGTGGAGGCAGCTCAGCTGCCTCCATTTTTTGGATGAACGTTGTGCCTTTAATTTTTACAGTGTAGTAGACGAATGAATTAACTAATGTTTTCATCTTATAAACCAAAGGAAAGAGTCGGAATAAACTTCAAGGATGTAAAGCAAAAGAAATGAAAAGAGAGAAAAGAAGTTTGCAGAAAATTCAATTTACCCCTTCCTTGCGCCGTTTAGGTTGCAATGGGTCCGAGCCTAAATTTTATAAACCATCACCAACTCTAAATACATCGTGAAACTTTAATAGTTTTGTGCCATAGCTCAACTACGTAATTCCTTTGTTGGTATATGACCCAGCAAAACTACGTAACATGCCATGGCGTTGTGTGCAGGACGTTCTCGAATTTAGTCCCAATTTTGAAATTGCCGTATACTACTCGCGTGTATTTTGAACTTGTATATTTTTCAAGCTCTCTATTTTGACGTATAAAAGAACAAAAATTTAATCTTTATCAGAAAAATTATAGGACTGGATTTTTAATTCTCAAACTGTAATATTTAAACACGCGATTTGGGCGTGATTGAGTAACCCAATAGATAGAGAGATATGTGCTGTGAATGTTTATGTCCCTGAAAGCGGTAAATCTCCCAGGTGGCAAAGGTTACGCCTGGCAGTACTGTTCGCAGGGTTGCCCTTGGAAAAGGACATGAACGCAAGAATAGCAATAATGAAAGGAACACTAAGCCTACGCCTATCTTCTCACATCTGAAGAATGACGTCATTTGCGAGCACTTTTCCGATAAGAAGAAATCGGGAAAGTACTATGGAAAGAGGCTAATGAAACATACCATCCCATTATTCGTCCGATAAAAAAAATGTGAAATTTTTTGGAAACCCTCATTCAGGGTAAGCGGCAGCTGGATTATAACCTGCGTGGATCCTGAATGACGATTCGACGTCCACGACCTCGGGAGTTGGATGGATTTATTAATACATGTTAGTTTATTTTTTTATCAATATGTTTCACTTTTTATGTAACTTTAGTACAGCAATATACAGAGTGGTTCAAAAGCCGTAGATGAATTCTTGACACCATACCAATACAAATAAGAATACTGTTGGTTTTTATTGTTTCTAAAAAAAATCAGTTTGAAGTTAGAATTTTGTTTGTACACAACTAAATGATTTTACATTAGATCAGAATATTCCAAGAGAAAATGAAACTTATTTCACTCAGTTAACTTTTCAGTGTACATGAAGATAACTCCTACCTAGAAGTATAAAGCGTTTTGAGGTTGCGAAAGCGTTAAGCAAATAAAAAGTGTTTATGCAAGGTGGAACTATCTATCTATCAGCACACCATTAGAACTAGGATTTATAGCAGTCTTGTAGAAGCTTCTTGATTTAGTAGAATCAACCAAAATAGTACTTAAATAAATTGTTTATGACATATTGTGATACATTTATATTTACCAACGAAAGAATTAAGAAGTTTGAATTTTAATATCTTTAGCCATTAGCCAGCTATGGTCCAGGCCAGAAGAGAAAAGATGCAGAAAGGAGTCGGCAAGGATCTAAGTTGAAGGTATCATATTGGAATACTGAGACTGGTGAGACTGCGTAAAAACCTGTAAAATCTCAGTTAGAATATTTGGTCCTGGGTATCGAACCCAGGAGATACCGAATGGTAAGCTGAGACATGGTCGCTTGATTTCGAACTCTAACTTGGAACACTGTGTATCTCGAAAACGAAGCGAAATGCGACACATGAGAATGATAACATTTTCTTATTTTGGTATCAGAAATGCACCTGCGAATTTAGACTTTATATTTTGGAACCATTCTGTATATGGTATTAATTAGTATTACTGTCTATGTTGTTGCTGAGTGGGAAATTATGTTTGAATGGTGTTTTATGGATGAATGTTTGTGTCTGTATTACTTATGAAAGGGTCACGGGTTTTTGATTAAACATCTTAGCGTTTTATAAGGATGCTTGGATGGTAATCCTATTACAGTACATTTAATACATATAACTCTACAGTAATTCTGCCAGACCTTCCCTGTGGGGGTATCACCCCCATAAATTCTCGAGCACACAACCCAACTTTAATCTTTTTACGGTCCAAATCGACAGAAGGTATACGAAACTGCACTTACACCCTCCCAATTTTAACTTTACACTCCCTCAAACTGAAAATCCGTTCGGAATCCATGTAATTAGGCTGAACCAGAAAACAACGTATTGAAGTAGTATAAGTAAAGCTACAATAAATTCATGAGATGGAGGATGATAACCGAATGAAAAGGATCTGCTGCTTTGAGAGTCAACAGATTAAAGAACGCTCTTATAAAATCGAAGGTCGCCAAACCCATATATGAAAGCAGTTCCTTTCTACTGTTTGATTGTGGCGCTAGCCTATGTAACAGACGAGTTAGCTGAAATTGAAAGAGGGGCTAAAAAATGGGTCCGATAAAGAAAACTTGAAAATAAAAAACCCTTACTTTTTAATGTGTAAATGGTTTTTTGATCGCCTGTAGGATATGCAACCCAAATGTAGTATTGCTCACCTTCAAGGAGAACTTTATGAAAAGGGCGTTATAATTCATGAGTTGGGCGGTGGGATTCTTCGAAAAATCGATTTGAATTCAATATTTAAAAAGTAATCGCACGATATCTTAGTTCGATACGATATTCCGATACGATATTTTAGTTTGATATTTCGATACAATATTTCAGTTCAATATTACAATACATTTTAATTTGGTATTGAATTTCAAATATAGAACACCACTACTCACTAGTTGATTTGTTAACTGACTTCCAAAATAAATGCACCAAAATATAACAAAAAGTAACCTCTGCAAAATTGCACTAAAAAGTAAAATACTGTGTATCAAAAGTCAATATCTATACCTCCGGAAATAACAAGATTTCCCAAGAAAATACTTGAGATTCAGGTTAATTTTTAAGCCCGTTTTAATCTTGTAGAACTGCAACCTTGCTGTACGTTATTTTTGCACTATGCAAGGGGCATTTGATAAGTCTTCAGCCTACCTAGGAAGGAATTGTACGATTTGAAAAAAACCTTCATCAGCGTGAAGCTCAATCCTTCTGAGGAAGTGCCACATACTTTCAGGCCGAACGCTAGCGCCACGTAATGATGGCGTCACAAAACGTCATTCGAGATGGCATCGTGCACGAGTGAGGAACTTGTTGGTGAACGCGCTGTGATTCGCTACCTGTTTTGCAAGGCATGTCGTAGTCCCCATGGAAAGTTGTGTTCCTCCCAGTGTTCCTCCAGTGTTGTTAATTCCTTAGGAAAAAGGGGTAGGGAATACTGTTTTTGGATTTTGGGACTATCGTCACTCGTGCATGATGCCATCTCAACTGACGTTTTGTGGCGCCACCATTACGCGGCGCTAGCGATCGGCCTGAAAGTATGTGAACCTTCCTAAGAAGTATTTAGCTACAAGCTGATGAAGTTTTTTTTTTAAATCGTACAATTCCTTCCTAGGTAGGCTCAAGACTTATCAAATGCCCCTCGTACGTACTCAGTCTATATGGCACGTTAGTAACTCAACAAAACCAGATAAAGAGAACTTGAGTACATATAATGCAGAACTACCATGTCATTTCACTAAATTGAAAGCGGGAAGGTAAATTAAGATATCTAAACATAAATCTTAGGTGAAATTCTCTTCACCTGCTTTTGCTTAAGCACCAGCCTACCATAAAGACTACGTGCACGTAGACTAAATGCATGTAGCAGGCACATCCTGAGAAGTTCGTTTCAGGGTAGTCTAGCGTCTTCGATGGGGGTTCCGCAGAACCGGATTAAGAGGGAGCTAAAGAAGCTGCAGCCCGGGTCCCCTGCTGCTTAATTGTCCCCGACAACAGTAAATCAGTAACCTGTGTAAATGGTAAGCACAAGGGTAGGGACTTTCTAACGCATGCGCATAGTGGACAGCAGTGTTAAAGAGTTATCTAATATTTGGTGGCCAATGGGACCACTTGAAGAATTTTGTGATGAGCATTTCTAATTACTGTACTTTTTGATGGCCTCATATATTATATTATGTTTTGTTGGCGTTAAACGTAAATTACATGTATGTTACATAATAACGCACTTGTGCAGCGGTGGCGTGTGAACAAGATGTAGTACGTACGACGGCATGTTGAAAATGCGTAGAAAATAATGCATTTGCGACACCAAGATAAAATACAGGACGATCGTAAACAGCAGAACTGTCATGATACTGGTAAAGTTGAAAATTTAGAGCAAAAGAACTGGTGGCCAAAATTGGCCTCCAGGTGGCCAAATCTAAAGATTGTTGGCCGTGGCGCGCCAATTTTGCATACTTTTTAAACCCTGGTGGGCAGTCGCTAAGGGCTCTAACTCCACCTAGACCCCATGCTAATCTAAATATAAGCATTGTCTTTTATAAATCCTTAATTTAATCATATTTTATTAAATTCTGAAAAGTATTGTACGTCAGTTCCTTAATCAGCAATTGCAACTGTTAAATAATAACTGGCAGAATATGATTACGGTTTCAGAATCAACTTCCCACAAGTAGACCACTAAAAGAGCGTGCAATGTTTGACATTGTTTTGCTCTTTTTTCCGATGTGAATGTATCTACTACTAGCTGGTTGATAGCAGACTATGTTTAGTGCATGGGTTCTTAAACTGTTAGACAAAAAATTTATACTTTCGCTCAGTGCCGAATCTAGAAATTTTGTTATGAGGACAAAGTTAAATTTGGTCGCCCTTTTGCCGCTCCTTCCATCGTTTTCTAGCTAAACAATACAACAGGCCGACGCGACGGCTACAACATCGTCTCGCATCGTCTCTGGAGCCTGTCGTTGCATCGCTATTACTAACTCCACTAAGGCATTAGGCCTGCCTATCTGACTTGAATTTTTAAGATGAAGGTAGGTTCTATGGAATAACATAAAAAAAAGTGTTAGCGCGCCAGTATTGAATTTTTTAACTCATTTATGTCAATTTAATAGGCAATTTTACTTCCTTTTTAGTAACTTTAATTTTAATTTTAGCTATTTGCCGCCCGGGGCGCTTCCTCCCTTACACCCGGCACTGCATTCGCCATTCCACAAAGTAATATTAATGAATTTCCAATGCAAATACTCAAAATTGTCTATGTTGCCAGTAATGATTGTACCAACGAGAGAGAACATTCATTTGGGTGTTTGCCTTGTAATCAGGAGGTCTCGGAATCGATTGTCAGTGCCGAGCATCTTCACTGGGGTTTTCCCTGGTTCCTCGATTTACTAGACTAATACTGGGATGGTATCTCGAATAATACAATGGAACAACAATATAAAAAAATACAAAATAATAAACGCATTATTTTTTAACTTTTGTTTTGTATTTATGTTTGAAATACATACGTGCAATACTGTTAATACGTAAGTTAATTTAAAAGTCATTGTTTTAAGTATCGGAGTAAACCTATTGAAAAGCTGTGTACCAGGAATTAGTAAAGAAACGTTTTATGGAAATGTGCTAACACAATTGCAATTCTGTTTTCAGTATGAGCTACTGAAAAAAAATCTATGATAAGTAGATGTATAACATTTGTCCCTATATTGCATGTGCTTCGTTACAAATGTGTCAATTTTGAAGAATCTTGAGATAGACACGAGATATTTCCACGTTCAATCAATGACAATGTGGTAGATTATGTTATATGTTTACTGTTTATTTTTTCCTCACCAAGCTCCCGTACCAGTACGCAAACGTTCGCGTACCAGTACTGGTACGCGTGCCGTAGTTTGAGAAATTCTGGTTTAGTGCAATAGTGTCTAAAACTTAGAAGTTACCAATTGGTGTTAAGAATTAAGATTAATTTAGATTTACTTGGCAGTCCTTGTTAGACTTGCTTTTCTAATATTTTTAGGTACGGACCCCACTAAATTGCTTAGCCCACGGGCCCACAATCATGTTAAGACGGTTCTGCATAGAGAATAGGTAACAGGTTCAACAGCCTACACTGTAAAAAAGTGGAAACACGAAATGGATGAAAGTTACTCCGCTTTATAGAGAAACAAAAGTCGAAAATTGGCGTTCTGTTGTATTTACTCTTAAATGTGGATATAGTGTAAGTCCTTTAGTGAAAAGACTGGTAACCTTAACTCCATTTTAAAGTTTAGCATTTTCTTTGTAATGGTTTAACGTTAACTGAAAATTGGCTGAAACTTGCCAAAGTGTTTCGTCGGTGAACGTTCAACTTATTTTACGCTTAAAATCCGGTCATTTTCTGATCGAAGTGTAAGCTAAATTGGCCGTTTTGAGGTTACGTACTTTTATGGATGAAGTTTAAGCCTTGGTTGGATATTTTATAATCCAATAACAGGAGTAAAGTTACTTGCTTGTAACTGAACGCCCCACCATTTTGAGTGTTTATGTTGCTTTTACACCGTAAACAGTAAACAGTTGACTGGTCGATCGAGAACGACATGATTGCATTGGCGGAAAGAGGAATTAAGTTGGGCATAAATCTTTACACAGTAGCAAACGTATCTCTCCTTTTTTTCTCCAGACATTCCTCGTAGTAAAATCTACAACACGTTAATCATTAACTTCCTGCACAGTAAAATCCTAGCTATGAATATTACTCGGAAAGCCGTAAACACCAACTGCCTTCGTTCCGATCCAGGTGGCCGAGCGGTCTAGCACGCTAGTCTGTCGAGTCAAGGATTGTGGGTTCGAATCCCACCGCGGGCATGGATGTAATTTTAACTGAGTTTTCCGTAGTTAGGAAAAATCAGTTGAAAGAGTTGTAAGAGTTAAATCAGTTGGGTGGTACATTCGGTTAAGGTGCATTTCACCGTTTTTCTTTTTTTTAAAAAAAGTAGCTAAGTGATGAGAGCATCTGATCAGTGTGCTAGTGGACCCTGGATCGAAACCCAACTACCTGAACTTTTTCTTTTCTTTTTTTAAATTAAAAATTTTAAAGGAACATTATATATTTTTTTCTTTTCTACTTTCAAAAACTGTTCTGCTTCAATGAAATACGTTGGAAAATATATATATGCGTATTTTGAAATTTTACAGAGAGTAAAACGTTCAACCGAAAACTGGCTGAATGTAGGTTAATCCAAAAAGTGGAGGCAGCTCAGCTGCCTCCATTTTTTGGATGAACGTTGTGTCTCCAGTTTTTACAGTGTAGGGCCCTTGAAATAGCTTAATACAGCACTAGGCTTCCGAGGACGTTCTTGGTATATAATGGAACAATTTCAAAAGGAAGATTTTATCCTCACAAGGTTAAAAGTGGCCTAATTAATCTGAAGTATTTAAATCTCTCTTAAATCTGAAGTATTTTTTTCAAGCTGTCACTATTTCCTGGGATCCCCCACTATTCCCTAGTGAATTTTGATAGCTACCCTACACCCTGTAAAATGAAATTATAGTTTGAGAAATGTTAATTATTAAATATCTTACGTCTTGATAAAAAGAAAATAAATTACCTTTCAGATATAAAGACCTCGGTGCAGGAAGAGGGTAACCCCAATTTCAATAAGCTTCAGAGCACAAAAGCAGCTTTAACAAAATGTATTTAGCAATATAATGTACTCAGGGTACGGCAACGCAAGCTTTCCGATGTTTACTGCGCAATGGTTTGAAAAATATCGAAACACATCAATGTTGATTTCGAGTCGGACGAATTACTTTAAAAATGTTTAACGTTCTGGCCCATTCTTCGTGGGCTACTAGCAAAATCTTTAATTTTCTTAAAATGCAACATGGATCGTGTTGCACACCTTTTAAAAAGATCTTTTGATTCTATTTACTAAAATATAATTATTTTGGAATTTCAGCGAATACTTTGGAAGTAATCGCGTTTGAAACTTTTACGTATTATAAACAGAAATTTTGCAGATAAGGTAATGTCTTAAATTATTGTTATGAATACCCTTCATTACTATTACTCTTCATACAGTAGAAGTGGCTAGTTAAAGCATTGCTATGATCAACTTAACCATGACGTCTGATTATGTGCGGTCCAGTGGCGAAAGTTTCTATTTTCTTAAATATCAATATGGGTCACATCATATGAATGTTCCTTGGACTCTATTTGCACAAATTATATTTGTTTGGAGTTTCACTCAATGCTTAGTGAGATACCTTGTTTGGAGTGGTTATAAACTGGAAAAGTATTATTAATGTAATACTGTACCCTGTTGAACGTTACGAGTGCTTCCTATCACTCACCATATAAGAAGAAAGAAATCCAAGAACAATTTGAGGTTCTTGGTCCATGTTCAGTAGTGTACTGGCATGCAGTTCAATTTTCTTGTATGTTACCGAGGGAGTTAACGGACATTTTCATTCTATTTTGGGCCATCTATAAATTTGAGTGTACATGGACGAAATAAACAGCATATTGTAACATCACAATTGTTTCTCAAATCTACCGCGGTCTTGAAACGGCTCGAAGATCACAGATTTTACTCACATTGAAATTTAGATTTTTAGATATCAAGTGTATTATAAATAAGGACTTAATACATTAGCTGCAATGCTGTCAAACGTCATATAAAATTCTTGAGATAACATGATCATTGCTTTATTTATGGCAAGAAAATATCAGCACTTTATTTTCCGGCACAGGGACGTAGATGCGACGTCGAGAATTGGTTATTTTTGTGGAATCGATCTCGTTGGTCGAAAGTTTCTTGTGTGTGTTATTTTGCCTACAGCTTCCGCTTGTTTGGGTCTCGTCTTGTTTTCTTTATTCACTTGTTTTATTTGACTGTTTGCGCGTCAGGCTCAAGTGTTTTTTCTCTACTATTTTTGGTCCTAAAAGAGATATTATAGATTTTCCTTTTTGAATTTATTATTTGTGAATTGTCTGGGAGTATTCCTAATTTGTATTCACAAGGTGTCATTCTAACATAGGTTTCTAGGTCAAGTGTTTGTATATAGATATTGGCATAGGCTACATGTACGGTTTTACCTGTAACTGTGTATGTAAGTGGAGGCGTGTGCGTGAACAAACGTCTATGTGACATTTTGGTGTAAGTGGAATTAGTTATGAAACAAAGGTCTCCGATGTGGTTTTGATATGTATTTGCACTGCAACAAATAGCCTCGGTATTCAGACATTTCTGGAGGGAAATATACTACAGAAACCATGGAGCAAACGTCTATGTTACATGCTCTTCCCTTGAGTGAGCGCACGCTTAAACAGTCGGGATGGAAAAAAAAGCGTAGCAGCTGTTTTTTTTTCACTGCAACTTTCGCTAAATTGTTATCACTACTACGATTGATGAAAAGTAGCGCCTGCTTCTTTAACTGCTACTTTTCTCCGAACTTCGTGAAGGATATAAACAATAG
>JAGDQP010005739.1:25596-68654 GCA_022664845.1 Lepisma saccharinum | reverse complement strand
ATATATATATATATATATATATATATATATATATATATATATATATAATTCACAGCATATTCAGTCCAATACCGCATGAGGCCTCTCCCGAAGGGAGGAATTGGTCTACTACTCGCACGCTGACCAGACGTGTCGGGAGAGCCGAAGCGCTCAACTTTGATCGCCACTATCTTTTTTCACAGCAGCTCCCCAATTGCATCAAGATCCTGGGTGGGCAACGTTCCGGTCCCTTCAGCTTTGGAAAAAGTATCTTGAGGGAGCCGAAAATCGAACGCGGGACTCCACGATCAGCAGTCAGCGCGACAGTAGCCACTAGACCAGTGGAGAGAGAGAGTCATATTTTTCAATAGGTTACTAAATCATACCAATCATATTAAATCTTTCATATTAAGCTACTTCATAAACATCACAAACGAAATTACTTTTAAATAGGCTTCTTAGCTGTTAGTAAAAGTTCGTATACCCTTGTCACTTGCATGAAAATAGTTTTAACTTCTGCCAAATAAAAATATTCTGATTTTCTATCTCATCTTGATCGAAACATCTTCTAGGGGAGAGAAATTTATCCCTGGCAGGGACGAAAAATAAATTTGTCACGGTGGGATATTTATTTGCCAGGGGGCGGGAAATCCCGGGCATCCCCCCCCGTTAATTCGCACACTGCCCAGTAGTATACAAGGGTGACACGGAAGGTATATGTGAATGCACATGACGTGTACCCACCTCAAAATATACGTATACTGGAGCGTGTTTCCAGAGAACAACATCGAGCCGGCGTCTTGTAGGACAGTGTGTACCAGACGAATTTTACTGTTGCACCATAGGTCGTACTGTACCAGAATTTTCTATCCGAACCCGGACAATTTCGAAAAATACTGTAATATTGCAATTAGTTTCGAATGATAGTCAATTAAATTAACTGTTCTGCTCATGCTGGACATTTTAAAAAATCCTCACATGTGACGAATGGCGAAATGGCTCCTTGAATTAAAGCCAGCACTACTACTTTTCTTCACTTCTCGTATGAACAGAGTAAAGTTATTACCAAACTCGACTGTAATATTCTTAGATGTTGTAGAGTTCATAAATGAAGAGTTTATGCATTTTTGTTATTGATCTTGAGAGGTGTCGTTTTTAAGCTAATGTTACTTCTACACTTCTTAAAATGTACCAGGAATCTAGGGATATGTAACCTTGGACGTTGTGATCTGGAAGAATATTCCATTATCTTTTACTTTTCGATAACAATGAAGGTATAACTATTTACACAATCAATTTCTTCAATGGAGACTGCATGAAGACTTTTATTTTTAAAAGATAATGTAATTCTTGTCTTCTTTCGAATGAGTGTATTTCTCTACTCCACCTCAATGTAACCATGGAAACATCAGAAAACTTCAATCACAGATTTCTCCATCTGGTTGTCTTAGTTTTATGTTACAGCTCTCAAAGTGTATATTGCCAAAAAGCAAGCTGCATTTAGCTTATGCTCATAACTTCTTTTTTATCTAGGCATCAATCAGCAACTTTCACTCGCCCTTTGCATTTTAATGGGTTATTAAAAAAGTTTTTTCTTTTTTGTAATTTCGTGTCTTGAAGATCATTCAGGCTTGTTTCGGTTGAACATTGAGATTCTGTGCCATTAATAAATTAAACGTTATTTTTGAAAAGACAACCGAACGTGTTATCTCTGATAGGTCGCAAATAAAGAGAAAATCGAACTCTCTTGACGTGAATGCTACATATTTTTGTTCAGATCCACAGGCAATCATGAATTGTGGCTTTCAAGCCAACTCTAAACCAATACCCGATTTGATACTCGAAGAAATTCGATTTTCATTAAAATTATTGTGCTTGATTGAAATGAACATTGTAAGGATTTTCTATTCAGAAAATATTTTCCTTGTGGGAAGAAACACGTTATATGCAAAAACATGGATCTCCTGCTTAACCGAATTGTCAACTTTCACTTTCTCTCTTGCGCTGCCAACGGTACCGGATTCGGCATCCACTGGGTTTCTTCGTTGTTGACCCAGCATCGCGATGCCAACCCAGGTTCTTGCATTAAGAAGTAGCGAACTTCTGGTTTGTAAAGCTAAATTAAACGGCGTTGAAGAGTCATTGTGCTCAGTACATGACATTCTCTTCCCTTAACAGAAAAAAAACGCCTGTGTTGTCGGGCCAAGAACTGTACCACTTCCAAAACCGCTCTTGTCCAAGCACCATAAATGGGAGGAATCGACAAAAGTACTTGTAATAAATGCACTTCTTATTTTTCAAAGCTGGGGAAAATCTGTAGTCATGAATATCTTAGAAACAGTGGTAGAAAGTTTAATTTCCCAAGATTTTTTCTTTTAAAAAAATGAGAAAGATAAGATATAAACTAATTTGACTGTTAATTTTTGTTTCTGTCCTTTGCTTTCTTATGATAATTAAATGGTTTTACAGACGTTCTGGAGTCAGAAAACCTTACTAATGTGTTAGAAAATAATCAAATGAACTCAATCATGCTAATTTCTCAATTTATATTTCTGTGAACAACGGCGTTTTTGGAAATGGACTACACAACTATAGTTTATAGTTTCAATAAGCAAGGAATATCGAGATATCTTGATAGGTATAAGGTCTAGATACCCGATATCCCTATCGGGAACAACATCTTGATCTGACCATTGTAACCAGATATTCTGATCTGGATATATCTGGATTCAAGAGTAATATCTGGATATTTTGATGTCCAGATTGATACCCAATCCTAAATCTAAATCCGTAATACTTGTACGGAAATAGAAATACATCAACTAGATTTATCCATTCCGAATATAGGGTAGTTTTCATTCCAATTTCCCGTAATTATAATTGAAAAAAAAAATAACGGATACAAATACGTACTTCTCTTCATCGTAATGTCTTCGTTGTAATGCTTTCGCATCCCCTTTTTGTTTAACTTGTTTGTAACATAATCACAGCTTGTTGATAAATGAGTGTCGCCTTTTATCGATCCAGCTAATGAAGGATGTGTTGAATCTACTCAGTTTCTTTTTTAAAGATTTAACGAGAAAGAGAGAGTTTAGTGTTGCTAATATAAGTTTTACTGCACTTAACTTGAAAGTTAACTCCGTTGATTCTGGAAACCATGTGAAACGTGTATGGCGAAAGCTCATCTGAGATCTACCAATATCTTTACCACTTACGGGAGCAGCCAATAGATTCACACGTTCACATTTTGGCCTTGAGTTGCACTTGTAATACAGTTCAGGTGTGACAGAAATTCCCGGACACGTAGAGTAGCCTAGCCTTTAACTGGCACTATAAAAATGAAACTTTAAAACCACATGTAGCAAAAAATCACTTTATGTTTACTTCATCTAATAGGTAAAAGAAGACATGCTATAAGCATTTATAGCAACTAACTGTATAGCATGAGTCAACACCACTTGTTCCAATACTCTTCGATTATATGGCTTTTCTTTTTTGAAAAGTCTCGTTGATGACTAAAGCATTTCGATGATTAGATGACAGAGTGCAAGAAGTAGTAAGAATAAATTGGCTGGAAATATAACTTTAGAAAATAATAATTGTATTTATGGCTTTTAGAAATCTTTGGCTTTAGTTGGGATAGGAGAGAAGAATCTGGCAAAGAAATTGGCGAGGGCCTATTTTGAAGGTACCATCCCGCTATTTGCCTGGGGTAACAGAAAGAGCCGGAAACCCTTATTCATGATGGCCGATCGCTACGTTCAAACCCAGGACCTTGCGAATGCGAAGCCGCAGTGTTACGGTCGCTCGATTAGCAACGTTCGTATGGCCCAATTTATAGACTCAGTAATGTAGCTGTAAACAATAAAAATAGGACTATTCCAGGGTACTTGAGTCATGGGTGTTTTTATTATTAATTAGGGAAGTACATGAATTACCGGTACAGTGTTTGATTTGTACTGGACAGAGTAATTATTTTAATTTTCTCCTTTCTGCAAATACCTTGCTAGTGCTGTTTTAAGAAATATCCTCTAGCCTGCGATGTGAACAGAAGTAAAATACAGTATTTTATGTGTGTGTGAGTAATACTTCCCCCTATCTAAAATACACAAACCAAACACTGCATGAGTACATTAATGTATGCGTACCTTTGTAATAGCAATCATGTTCTGCTATGACAAACAATAATAAACCATAATAAAGTCGTAGTCAGGAAAAGATCAAGGAAATGAGTTTTGATTTCACTACTTTCACTAAAATTAGTAGATATTTATTAAATACAGATAAAAGGTTGACTTATTTACACATTTTACGTAAATATATATTCGGATAATAAATATTTATTTATTTAACAAACTCCGTATACAACACACAGCGGCCATTTGATAATGGATATTTTTAGCGAGAACAAGAAGAACAACAAAGGGAACGAATCAGTCCTGGCCAGCCTGGCCTTATTCAAGGAAATACCCAGGATTCGCCGTGCGGACTCCAGCATTAGCCTGACCAAGGAATCCAGGGACAATATTAGTCAAGATAGGCAGTCGCTGGTTTTGAACCTTTGGCCTTCTGAATGCGAAGCCAACGCTCTACCTACTACGCTACTGCCGTTTGGTAAATAATACTAAAGTAAAACAAAAGAGAACGGGTGATCTCTAATGACAAAGATCGATTCACTATGGCTCTGACTAGGCTCCTTAAAACTTTCATTGCTGGTTTTGAAAGATCCCAGAAGCCAATCATTCGATGTAGTAAAAAACTTTGGTAAATGTTATTTTTATATGGGCCAGTGTATAGTAACTTTGGACTTTGGCCCGTCATGATTCACCCTTTAGCCTGAAATTCCACACCCACGCCCCTGCCGGGACCTTCGAGCCGATGGCCTACAACCGTAGACCGCTCGGCCACCCGGCCGGCATTCTATGTTGACATTGGAACGTGAATTTTAAACGCTTATGCCTTTTCATTATTTGGGGATTACATTTTATACACTTGTTTTACGCATTTTGTTCACAATATATGCTGATAAACTCTGTGTCACTCATTTTCACATCAAAGTTCAATATATAGCAGAAAAAGTGACGAAGAATATATAGCTTCCTTGCAAGATGGTACCTCGGGGCTGAGATGGGGTAGAGGGCCTACCAAGCGTGTCGGAGATGCTGCAGAGCAGTAGTGAATATGTCAAATAATTCGTATGGCAGCAAAACCAGAGTGGCAGCAGTGCGAAAGTGATTTAATGTATATTGACCCAGATAGCCCAATAAACTTGCAGCAAGTTTGGCATTGCAAGGCTGCAAGCTTGCTAGTTGACAAATGCCAAATTTGCTACAAGCTTTGCACGCCAAACTTGTTACAAACCTTGTTTTTTAAATCGTTGTTAGACCACCATTGAGCCTGCGGCGGAAAAAGATTTCAGTCTGGAGTGGGGTTCGAAGCCAGTATATTCTGATTTGTTTGTTTTCCGTCACTCTAACCATTACTCAACGGTTCTTCTTCTAGACGAAGTACATCTTATTAGTCCTTTTATGTTACGAAAAAGTTTCTGAATAAAGGCATTTATGTCGACTTTAATTGGTAACTGAGAAAGTTTATTGATCCTGTGTTAGAACTATGAAGAAGGCTGATTCGTGATTTTTCAGAACCGAGTCACCTCAAAAGTATCATAATTATGTGTTCTCGTACTTTACTGTACTTGACATTTCTCAAACAAACTGGTTACCAATTTCCCAGATAGTACGCTAGTTTAAACCAAGTTTCCACTACCCTTAGTTTTTCCTTACAGTGTGCAAAGGAGATAGAACAGTGCAGCGCAATTATAAGAATGGAAAGAAACAGAAACAAAGGAAAGTTGTTAAATTTCTAGTCTTTTGTCATAAATCTGAAATAATGGTTCCGATCCATGTTAATCTGGAGTTTCAGATTTGATTACCGATATTTGTGGGATATATAATATATTGTTGGTATCGCTGAATTAAGTGAAGTATTGTCGAGGGAACCATTAATTTGTATCCGGGAGATAGTTGTAAAATTAAAAAATGTTATATATCATTATCGAATACAAACATTCGATGGAAATATGTGTTCGCCTATTGTAATAATGATCATTATGTAAGAATATTTGAAATAAATCCAAGTTACTCTAATCTTCTCAACCGAATCTAAGTTTCCTTAGTTATTTGGTATAAACTAGTATTTAGTGTGTTCTCAATAAATATTGCACGGTGATGAACTAACATTGATTTTTCCGTTGGATTACTAACTGGAACGCCGGAGTTTCACAAAAAATCTTTTTTTACACGTTTTGTAATAACTTGCTCTGTAATCATCTCTGGTACAAATCTTGTAATTGATTTTTAACTCACTTCCCATCATCCGATTTATTTGAAATTTTGTAAACTTGCTTGTTTCCGATGGCAATACAATATTCAATCATTAAATATACGACAAAATATTCCAGTTAACTGTAATTAATTAATAAACATAATTTGAAATTATTCTTAAATGCACGCAACGCCGCAACTATTTTGTGAAATTCGGGCTCCCTATCTCGCAGGGAGTTTAATATTCATCTATTATACATAAAAATTAATTTAAAAAACACGCTTTTTTAAGATGGACTAAGAAGTAGAAAATAATAAATTGAATTAATCTTATGAATCCGAAAATAAAAGTGTGAGTGCTCTTGCTTACCTTATCATAAAATCATAATATCTAAAAACACGTTTTTATTTTCCGATTCATAATATTAATTCAATTTTTTTTTTACTTTTTAGTCCATTTTTAAAAAGAGTTTTTTTTTTAAATAATTTTTAACAACTTCTTTTTTTCCTATTAGTTCTGATTATTAGCTCTCCTTTCTTTCTTTTGTATTTTTCAACATTTTACACAATTTTCAAAATTGTACGCATTTCCCGAAAATAAGTTAAACAATTCAAGTTATATAATTATTCTTTTCTTTCATTATACGCAATACAAAGACCAGAAACGCTATATGTCGTCGACCCGAGCAGTGAAGTATACACATCATTATGATTTTATTGAGGAGGCTCACTTGTGAAAAGTCAACGAAGCAGGCTTCATAACTCTAACACAGGATCAATGAGCTTTCACAATTTCGAATTTCTACTTATATCAGTGCATTTACTTCAAAAACTGTCTTCGTAAAATATATATATATATATACAGATGCTTATCAGAATAATGGAAACACCTGTAGTTGGCAACACGTCAGATGTATGGGTTGGCAGTGGTGTCGTGGAGACCGCAGCGCCGGACTGCTGGTGGTGTGTTAGGTCGGTCTCCATACTACGTCAGGAGTCGTGGAACAGGAGTGTGCAGTGGCTGCAGCAGACGGAGGTAGTGTAAATGGGAGACCTCTCAGAGTTTCAAAGAAGGCAATTTGTTGGTGCGCGGTTATGTGGAGTGAGTGTGACGGCAGTGGCTAGTGTGTTAGGTGTGTCGCCAGGGACAGTGTCGAAGGTGATGACGGCCTACACAACACACGGGAAAACCACATCGGGGAAGCGGAACAGTGGGCGGAAGAAAAGCATCAGTGACAGGGCACGCCAGGTATTAAAGCGCATTGTCACGCGGAACCGTCGTGCCACTGCGGCGCAAGTGACGGAGGAACTCAATCAGCATCTCCCCCAACCTGTTTCGACAATCACAGTCCGCCGCGAATTACATGACATGAACTTACGGGGTCGTGTTGCACGGGCTAAACCTCTCATCAGGGACCAGAACGCTTTAGCACGCCGCAAATGGTGCCGCGACCATGCAACTTGGACCGTTGACGACTGGAAACGTGTGGTATGGTCGGATGAGTCACCATTCACCCTATTCCAAACCACGGGCCGTGTTTATGTGTGGAGAACGCCCAAAGAAGCGTATGATCTGCAGTGTCTCCGCCCAACTGTGAAACATGGCGGCGGCACGGTGATGCTGTGGGCCGCAATATCATGGTTTTTATTGGGTCCTGTGGTCACACTTCGCGGACGCATCACTGCCAACGATTATGTCGCAATTTTAGGAGACCACTTGCATCCTATGGTCCGGATGTTGTTCCCGGTCAATGACGCCATATTCCAGGATGATAATGCACCCATTCACACAGCTGGAGTTGTTGCAGCGTGGTTTGAGGAACATCGGGATAAAGTTCAACACCTCCTCTGGCCCGCCCAATCCCCAGATCTCAACATAATTGAACATCTGTGGTCCATCTTGGAAACACGACTCCGGCGACGATTTCCACATCCATCCTCTCTCACAGAACTGGCCGATGCCCTGCACGAGGAATGGTGTAATATTCCACTTGCTACCATTCACGACCTCTATGCCTCCATCCCACGTCTCATCAAGGCTGTTCTGAAGGCGAAAGGTGGCCCGATACCATATTAATCTGGTAAGTTGCACTTTCGTTCAGGTGTTTCCATTATTCTGATAAGCATCTATATATATATATATATATATATATATATATATATATATATATATATATTAAAAACTAGTAAAATAGAGGACAGTCAGGAGTGGCGCAATAGAAAAAGGGATAGAGTGACGGACTACAAACAAAACTGAAGATTCTAGGTTGGAACCCCAATCCAGACAATAGAATTCTTTTTCCGCCTCAGGCCTGATGTTTAGCAAGTACAAAGTTTGTAACAAATTTGACACTTGTCAACTAGCAAGTTTGTTGAATGATTATAGGAAGTTTGCAGAAATGCAATGCCAAACTTTGTGCAAACTTGCAATCCCAAACCTCATACAAACTAATTACAATTTTGCTGCTATTTGGGGAGCGTGTTACGAACGAGAACGTGTGTGAATATCTCTTCGACGTAACTTTCAACATTTTTGAAAGTTCCCACAGCGTGTTAATGTTAAGCAAATAGTAATCTTAATTGTTAATAAACTGATTTACAGGATACTTATTTAAGGCGACATACTTTCATAAATAACTTTTTTTAGCCAGACTAATGAGCGAAATCCAAGATGGTACCTCTCCGCCTATGTGGCAAGATGGAGTCGCGTGCGCATGTAAAGTCGATTAAGTCAGAAAAATGAGAAAATTGAGATTTTAGCACTTTCTTATTCTGTAAAATATTCTTTATCTTTCTGTCTAATCGGCTAGGTTATATCTTTATTTTCAAGGAAGATATGGCACTTTATATTTTCATATCTACATGCATTAGCATTGTCATTCAGTATTTCAAAGTCAGTTGTCACAATTCGTACTTTTTTTACTTATCCGTCTTTACCCGCGAACGCGACTATACAAAAATGAAAAATAATTGTAACTTGTAATTTTCGTTTAATTACTATGAAATTTAACATTCGGACGTATTGAATTTCTGGTTTATATTTTTTTTATGAGATATCTAAGACCTTTTACAAATGGAATTTCCTTATGTACCCCATCTTATCCCTCCTCCTCGTACTAGGTTATTCGAAACTACCATGCAGGCAATCCAGGATCTGTCTCCTCTCCGACCAGCCGTTTTACTTATTTGCTGTATGCTACCAAAACCGCTAATTAATAACTCTATCTTGAAAAAAAAAAAAACACTAAAAGATGCTCATATGATGATCGCAAGTGACAACTCGTATAGGAAGTTATCAAAACTCTACTGATTTATGCAGAAGATGCATCAAAAACAAAGTGCTTTTTCAGTGCAGAGAATCTGCTATAAGTTTGGGAATAGATTATTCTGGAATAAATATTACCACTGCTGGCTGGAATATGCCCAAATACCTTTGAATAGTTATAGAGTTGATTTGCAGATATATTAATATTTGTAAAATATACAAAGCGATCTTAATTTGACTGCTTTTTTTATGTCAATGTTCATATTCGAAATAGAAAAAAAAAAGGCAATAATGAAGAAATAAAAGTAACACAAGTTAATTATTGACTTCGTGGCCATATTACGTGAAGTGAAATAATACTTAAATACTAAGATTTGATGTATTTTCTGAAGGTCTGATGAGCGGCTATGCAAGGACGTAAATTACGTAAACAATAAAAAAAAGCAACAGAAAATAAGTGTGTGAATGACCTTGCTCTAGATTTTTAGATAGCTTGAGTACTCACGATTTTAGACTAAAACAAATAAGACCAAAACGTTAGGGAAGTAAAAAAATGAAGAAAGAGTGTATGACTTTAAAGGAAGAGTATATGGCTTTAAAAATTTAATTCTTTTTCGGCAGTTACCACGGAAAAGTCCCATAAAATCCAAGGAGAGGCCTCTTCCCTTGCTGTTTCTCTTAATTCTATGTTATTCGTTATATTTTTTTGCAGTTGAAACGGACTTTAACGTATTAAATAATGATTATTGGTAAGTATATTAGTACGGTTCTGGTAGTAGGTTTTGCGTGTATTTCACTTAAAGTCAGTTTCTCAACCTGTATTCCGTAGTGTACTGGTGATGTATGTACAGTATTGGCCAAATTATTCGATTCATTGGGAAAATATTAAACGTTTACTGGTTTTGAAAGCAATCTGACGTAATTTGTTGTGGCTTAGGGCTGTACCAACTGTATAATCGGACGTCTGCTTCCTATTGGCTTCGCATTCGGGAGGTCCTGGGTTCAATACCAGCAACCGATCATCTGACTGAGTTTACCAGGTCTTTCTCTTTAGTCATACCAGGCGAATGTCGGGATGGTGTCTTGAACTTTGGCCCTGAACCACTCCTCTCATCCTTTCCCGTCTAAAAGCCATAAATAAATTAAATCATATTAAATATGCTAGAAGAATGTATCTTTTAATAAGCTAATAAGAAGAATACACTTAAATATACCGCATTATGCAAACTATTCCATTATTTAAGTCAGTCGAACAATTTAAAACATTTTCTGTGTATCATCGTATGCATTTAAAATTTGTCTATTCGACATATGCACTAAGATGCGTCAATGACGAAAGTATATTCCCACATAACGTCAGAGGATGAAAATTTGACATATTTGATTGCATCATATACGGTAATTCACCTAACGTGCATAATTCATTGTGATGCTTTAAATTTTATGCGTTTGTATGTTAACTGAACGTTATTTCTGCTATTAGATTGTTAATATATATGTTTTGATAACATATTGTTTATATATTCTTATTGATAATATTATTTTATCTTTGAAAATTTCTCATAACATGCTATCGAAATTGTTAGAAGATAATTGTATAAGTATTTTGTTGACAACACTCTCCAAAAACTTTCAGAGAATTATTAGTAACATAGGCATATTTGAAACCTGAATTGCAAAAATCCAAAATCCACTTTTACATGTTTTCATTTTTTCTGTTCATCGGCATCTATGTTTCAAGGGCTACTCAACTCATAACTTTTTTTTAATACAAAATAATTTCAGCTGAATAGAATAATATCCCAAGTCCTTGGACTGTTTTTGTTCCTCCTGAAAATATACTCCGGTAAACTTGGAATGTTTTGCAATTCAAGTCTTCATTTATTGTTAACATCTTGCTTTTAGCAATGTTTTTGCCATTTGTTCATTGTAATGCGCAGAGAACCATGGGATGCCACTTATCATTAAAATTGTGTCTTTTCTCTACGTAACTTGATTACAAGACTTTTTCACAAGCGTCAGCAGTAACAATTCCTGTAAACATATGGTTAAGTGAGAAAGAGCCGCTCGTGGTCCAGCTCTGCTATTTAAACAAGACGAGATAAATTAATAAATAAATAAGCACAATATACGCTGTGGACCTGCTAGGAAGTAATACTATTTACAGATACCACCTAAGATAACTCAGTAATTGGGTCAACTACAACTGTTCTCTGTAAGAGTCCGCCTGATGCAATTTTCAACTCAGAATGATTTTTCATTTGTCCCACAATACCTCTCTCTCTCTCTCCTTCATCTCGCCCGCTTCCATACCTCTAGTCCTCAGTCTTCAAGTGATGTTAACGGTAGTGGCATGAAGTGTACCCATGCACATTAAACCGAAGAGAGAAAAATGTCGACCAGTATACAAGAGTGAGAAACGGGTTCTACGAGTGCAAATGCGACCTTTCTCGGACGTGTGGAGTAAAAAGTGCAAGTTAGTCAGCCTGGGAAGAAAAGAGAGTCAGTGCGTAGATAAAAATGAGGGGAGAGGAAACCGTTACATTTATTCACCACCACAAGTTCAGAACGCAAAGACTTCAAAAGATAACTTGTGGAAAAGGCATGTTGTTAAAGGGAACTTTCAGTACTTTGTACTTCTTATCATATAAAAAACACCTTTATTCTTCTCTAACAACAAAAAGCTCTCTGTTTCCTCAAACGGTAACTTCTATAAGATGTACCTACAGGATGTCCAAAATTACGCAAACTTTGTTTATCTTCAAAGTTTATTTTCTGTTTATATTTATTAAACTATAACAAGGAAGGTTTACTTGCGTCCTCAGTAGCACAAAAACGATGGAAATATGTGGATTTAAACGTTAGCACCGAAACGTTATATTAACGTTGTATATGTACCAGAATGCCCGTCTGTTCTACGCTTTATTTGACGTTGAGAAACAGGTTGAAATCAATATTTAGAATAAAGGTAGTATTCATCGTCAAGAAGTGGACGATGAAGAAACGTATTTCAAAAACTTTTTTTAAATGTTGTTTATACCCACCGGGGACTAAACGTAGTCTTCATTGTCCAAAAATAAAAAATTAAAACACGTGTTTTCAAACATATTTTTAACGTTGTGTATGTCCATCTATTGAACGGTTTATTTAATAATAATGGTAGAAAATAGATTCGAGTGAATATTTAGAATAAACGTTAGTTTCAACGTCAGAAGTGGACGATGAAAAAAAAGTATTTTCGAAACGTTGATAAGCCGTTTAATTAACGGTAAAATATAATTAAAAAGTCAAGGAAAATACCAATAAAACAAACACTAGTAAACGTTTCAAAAAATATGGCTATCTGAACAATCTTATACGCAGCTGTGAAATTTCATTTAAAGACTGTGAAAAGACTGTAAAATTTTTAGTAATTGGTTTATAATGTACGGTATGTGTTCCAAACAACTGCGTTCAGAGGATCTCACTAAGTTTAAACCAGGGACCACGGGAACATGAACATATAGAGTTTGAAAGCATGTGAAGGAAAGAAAAAGTTTTATAATTTTAAAAGAGTAGGTAAGTAGTAAAGATGGAACAAAAGCAGTTTTTTTATTTATTTTATTTCCATCCACATTTTCATTATTTTCTTGGTTCAAAATCAGGTTTTATTTAAAATATATTTCTGTTTTTGGTCAAAGTGCGGTATTTATTTCACGTAAGCTGATTTTTATATGATGAACTATTGGATTTGTTTTAAAATGTGGACTTTTTCGTAATGTAAACGATATTTTTGGTTTTCAGAGAACAGTCGAAAACCAATCCAGTTTCGAACAAAGAAGCGAAAACTGGATTTAGAACAAAACTAAGTTTTGTACAAAAATCGAAATAAGAAAACGAAAAATCGAACACCAGGTGATTTGTTTGTTTTTTCTTTCTCGATTTTGTTCTTTCAAAATTTTGCTGGCAAGAAGAAAACAATATTTACCTGGTTCATAATGTGTTATATATACCCTTTGAGGACTATTAAAAGTATTACAGGAGGGTCGCATTAATCCGAATATTTGTTTGCTCTAGCTGTTCGGATTACCGAAGGAATACTAAAAACGCCACAAATACTGTTAAAACGAATAGTATTTATGAACGTTTAGGCCCAATATAGACACAATTCAACACAAGCACACGCAGATAATCGCACCTACGCTCCTAGCCAGAGCAGAAGGTTAATTAACCTGACTCAGTGATTGTAAGCTGTTTGAACAACAAGCCTTAACAAGATCTTAAGGTGGTCTGAAGGTCGTTCGGACTACCGCGGGGTTCGGATTAACGCGACCCTTCTGTAATTGCAAAAGGACTTGATTTGAATTAAGGAAATACATATATGAAGAAAACTGCATGATAAACACACATATGATCAAAGTGTTGTAATCAAAGTGTTACAGATTCGATCTCTGGTGGTCGGTGGTCCCACCAGTGCAGTGGTTCAGATTTAACTTAAAACTGTTGGTTTCATCCTTACACAATTTTCATCCAACAGACAATGAGAAACCTCAATGAGACACCTTCCCTTCGAAACCTGTCTCAAAAAACTCATCCCCATCATCACAACTTACGTTGGCCAGATTCTCACAGACAAAATCATTAGTTTGAATCGCCAGGATGATGACGACATGAGTTTATTGTGTGCGTGACGCGAAGGAATGGAGGTTACTAGGAAGGGAGCGAGGGAAGCACTATATTATCATGTATTTTGTTTCTCCTGTGAATGAATCACTGCTTATCTATGAGCGTGTTTTGTATTCTTGTGAAAGTTCAGTTGTGCTCAATTTGAAAAACGTTACCGTGTTCACCTTGCAATGCTAGAGTTCCTGCGATCAACTCCAATCCTAGCCATTTATCTTGGTTAAAATTAATAAATATTGTCTTTCCTCTTTGTCCCGCTAAAAGAATACAAAAATGATGAAACGTGCTCAACCCCACTTTAGTATATTTTTCCTAGAGACGATGAGATTGACAAGAAACAAGAGGTATCTCAAATATACGATCGTCCATAGATGCGTTTGAAACCTAAGAAACATTATGTGGCATTGAATTGAAATAATTGTTTATGAAGAACTCAGTGAATTAAGATTTTGATAAATGGTGAACTGTACTGTAACATAATGGAGCGTTCGATTGGTTCAAATCTGAAACCAAACACAAAAGAGAACAGTTAGTCTAATTTGACCACTTCCAGTTTAATTAATCCACAGGAGACCAAACTTTCAGTTCGTACTCAATATTTAATGCTTTTCGTCACTTTGTTTACCGAGCCGCCGTAGCTCAGTGGTAGAGCTTTGGCGTAGCATTCGGGAGGTCCTGGATTCGATCCTAGTGGCCGACCATCCTGACTGAGGTTTTTGCAGGGTTTTTCCTCAGTCACACCAGGAAAATGCCGGGATGGCACCTTCAAAATAGGTCCTGGCCGACACCTTCCCATGTCCTTTTCCCCTCCCCTATCCCGGCCTGAGCCTCCGATGCCTAAAGGCCATAAATTCAATTCAATTCGTCACTTTGTTCCCTTTTACACTTATGTCTTAATTATTGAGTTACTCAAAATTACATGAATGTTATTTGTAGTATGTGCATTAGGGCCTACTCAAGAATTAAGATATAGAAAAATTACACACAGCGATAACAAGCCAAAAAATTTGAGTTAGAACTGAAAGGTTAAACCGAAAATGAACAAAGAAGCTTAACTATTTCCTCTTGCATCTTGCTTCAGATACTAATCTAGCGCTCCAGTATTGTTAAGTACAGCTCACAAAGTGAAATGTACAGAAGATTTACATCATTTACATCAACCTGAGGGCGGGTGGTTTAAGAACATACAAGGACGGCACAGGCTGCTGAAAGCAAATACAAAACTGAGAAGCCGATTTTGTTTTCTCCGTTCGTACTAGCGACCAGCTTTACTCTTGCCTTCTGCAAGCCTGACATTGAGACCTCTCCTCCTATTGATGATTTCGTTTTAATGTCACGAAAATCCATAAGATACATTTATTTAAACAAATTGTGTACTTTCCTATACAAATATGAATATTGTCACTATGAATAGAATAGATTAAGGTTGCATGCTCGAACTTTAGGCCTATTATCCTACTGTCCAAAAATTGTCTCATGTCCTGAGAAGGATATAAAAGGACATCCTAAAGTTCTTACTTTTCTTCCTTACTATAAATACTATTTGTTGGTGAGGAGGTTCAAAGAATAATGTTGGTCATCGGGAAATGTAGCTATAGTTGGGGTGCCTTGAAATTGATGGAGTTTTTTTTTTTCTGTACAATTTGTTGTTGCTGTATCATTTTTGACTATCTTGTCTTGCAGCTTCGGCGAAACACTTATATGGATAGAACTATACACAATTTCAAGGTTGTTTGTATTGAACACTATTCATATCTTTTTTACAGTATATACTTGTACTGTATGCATATGCGAGTTTTATATGCATCTTCAGATTTGGAGAAGAATTATATGATGTCACTTGCATTTACTATATACAAGATGTTATCATCGGGATCCTTTAGAGATTTTTTAACATAAACAATTCAGTCTCACATAACTACTAAAATATCATAATTAAAACTATGATAATCTCCCGTTTTGTAAGCTAGATAACTCGATATGAACTATATTAGTAAATTTGCTGTGTAATATTTTGGTATATGAAATGATGTCTTTCATTTCAAGTGTTTCGACTTTTGACTTACTCAAGGTGACAAACCTGCATTAACATTCTGTTCTAAAATCGTAAATTAGAGGGAAGGGGGCATGGATATCGCAGGGTCGGTACCCTATGATTTACCTAAACTGTACGCCGACGAAAGTGTAAAAGAACAGTAAGTGAAGACTAAAAAGGGTTTAAAATATTTTGGAATTGAAATTGTACTCGACAAGATGAAAAGTGATCCGTGACAAATAAACGAATTCGTAAAATGTATAGAAGACAAACAAAAGAATGGAAAATATTACAATTTGCTCTTAAAACTAATAAGCGGGGAAATAGTTTAAAGATTCTTTTTGAAGAACAATAATGATTGCATTTAAATACTACAGGAAAAGAACATGCTTTGACCATTATCTTGATTTTACAGGAGAGAATTTAAAAGTTCACAATTAGTATTGCGCATACTTGCACATCAAATAAAGATTTGCTTGTAATAGATTATATTTCTCCTCATACAAGATAGCTTGAATGATGCCCTTCAAGAGGCAAATAGATGGTCAAATTATTTCAATTTGACCCAAAACTGGACAAAGCACGTTCTTTTCCTGTCTTCATTTGTGATGTAACGCAGGGATATATAGCAGTTGGCGTACACAATCGGGGAAAATGATGTCGTCATTTACATATTTTCTTTAATTTTGTATAATAATTGTGTATATGATCTAAGCCTGCTTCGTATTCAAGGGTTGAGGTCCCATAGTCGATTCGAGGTTTCTAAGTCGCGTCAGACTGACTAAGTTCAGATGAAGTGTGTGTACATTTCGAAAGGAAATAATAATAATCTCCTCGTCTCTATTTTTATTTGTTCTCGCTTTATCCAGGAGGACAAACTAATTTTAATGAAGAAAATTATGATTATAATAAAGCACGGCTTATTATTTCTTTTGTCTCCCGAGTGAGTGGAGGATGATATAATAATAAGAAATAATAAACTGTCTGTCAACTGCCTTCCCAATCTCTTTGTTTAGATATTTTAGTAGTTGATGGAGCATTCGCTAAACCTGAGATTTTTCATACTGCCGTAAATTCAAATAATATTATAATATATAGAAACGGAAAAGATATAGCAGAGTCTAAACATAATATGTTACTGTTAAAGAAATTCAGTTAAATGGCTAACGGGAATTTTTTCACAGTCTTTAAAGTTCCACAATATCATAACACCGAGTAAAAACATGTGCCAAGTTCAACGTACATCAAATTTATATACTGCATATTGTCCTATTATACATCTAATCAAACTTAGAAAGTGTACTCAATTTGCATGCTCTATGAATCTGAGTGAACAAAAACGGTTTTAAAAAAAGAGCGTTTAAATAGTCATTCGAAGTTAAAAATTACAAAAAGATGATCGAAAGTTGATTTATTTCAGTTGCATAAAAGATGCTTTTAAAATGTTAAAAATAAAATAAAATCAACGTGCCTTATTTCAATAATGAATTTACTTAGAAACTTAGGAAAGTAGATATTTTAAATACATGGAAACAAGAACGTAACTCCTAAATACAATAATTCATATCTAATCAGTACTTCTCTTTCCTTAAACTTTTCAGGAACAAAATTGACGTTTGGATTAAGAGTTCGTGTAAACATGAAAAGTAGAGATAAAAAGGAAAGAAAATGTAAAAATCATGATGGAGAAAGTGCTACTTATTTTCTATATTTTCTTTTTTCTTTCTTTGTACTAAAAGAAAATATAGTTTTCTCTGCATTTAAGAATTCTGAAACATCATCAACACGTTCTGACCTAAGAACCTGATTTTTGCCATGATGTATTAAAGAGACCAACAAGTACGTTGCTAGCTAACAAACTCAGCCTTGTTTTCGCGTTAACTTTTCATCATGAAGACTCTCATCCAACACTTGTTAGAGACAGGTAAAAAATAAAAATAAATAACACAGATGAAGAAGAAATCTTTCCAAAAGTTATCGTCCAGGTCAGTGCAAAGGACGGGATCTTATATGTGAAGTCAGTCCACTTGGAGAAAGTCTATGGAAGGCATTTGCTGGAGTCAAGAGGAACCAGTTTTACAGGAACATCTTCGTGGCACCTGAGGTTCAGGGACAAAAAAATAACTATATTAATATTCAGCTCGTGCCATTCGTGAGCCAGTTCTAAAAGGTCGTAGATTTTGAGATGAAATAAAAGAATGAAGGAAAAACAGAGACAGTGAAGCTTTCCTTAGTTTCCTCCTTACATTAACGTTCTGAAGAATTTCTGTATTTCTTCTTCATAACAGGATCATCTGCTTTATCTGATCTCTATTTTATAGAGCCCTGCTCGTACTGGCAGTACGTCAGCTGTAAAGACTTCGGATGTTTAAATTGATCACTGTTTAGAGTTTAGACTGATTACTTGACTTAAGGATAATGTAAAGCAACGGTCTCCTACAAAAGATGGCAGCACTATCTCCGTATATATCTAATGTATTCATATTGTTGCACAAAATTTAGGTGCTGCTCCTATAAATTCAAGCCTAGAGAGTTCAAACTTTCACGAAAGAAAGTTCATAACCAATTCAAGAGCATGATCGATGCCGATTCTTTATTTTCGTTTCTCTTCATTGTTGAAATCCCTTCATTGTTGTTGTGAATACTGAAACCTATACAATGAAGCTCTTTCAACAATGAACAAAAAAGAAAATTAAAAATCGGCATCGATCATGCCCTTCATTGTTGTTGTGAATACTGAAACCTATACAATGAAGCTCTTTCAACAATGAACAAAAAAGAAAATTAAAAATCGGCATCGATCATGCTCTAGAATTGGTTATGAACTTTCTTCCCTAAAAGTTTGAACACTCTAGGCTTAAATTTGTAGGAGCAGCAATCAAACTTCGTGTAACAGTGAAAATACGTGAGGCATATACGAAGGTAGTGCTGCCATCTTTCGTTGAAGATCGTTGCTTTAGATTATTATCCTTAACGTTCAAGACATTTTCTCAATTCCAGCAGACAGCCTTCATAGAGCTTACACAAAGGTAGCTAGGACTTGTGGCGAAGTTCTTTAATACAGCTACCGTGGAACAAGATGGAGTTATGGAAGTTCGTAGCGTATGGCATCTGTGCGTCTGCATTAGGGTGGATCGAAGAAAAATATTTTTTTTTCTTCGAATTTTGATAACGCCTAGTGCGGAAAAGTTGCCAGTCGTAATAGTGACTTCACAAAAAAAAAAAAAAAAAAATGGAATTGTTTGGACAACTCCTTCGGTTGCCGCATCGCACTTGAAGTTTCGCTTGTACTGATAGTTATGCAACACGCGCAACCAAATTAAAGCTATTTTAACGCATTTAACTGATTGAGTTGTGAGTAGAACGTTTACCAAAGCGTGTCAGACTCGTAAGTTAGTGTTTATTTAGTTATTTGGAGGTATAGGAGTTCACTAAAAAATATGTAGCTGGTTACATAATTCGCGCTATAAGGCGAACGGATCAATCCAAAACTCACCACCAGGAGGTGGTTGCATTTCGAGTTCCGTCCGGAGTACATTGTCTATCAGAAAATATTTTTGATCTTCCTACACAGCGTATTCATTTTTACATGTATTGAGGTATCGCATCTCTGGATTTCAGCTTCGCTTGGATCTCTCTTTCCATAACCGCACACCTTCAACGCCGCTTGGTCTTTTTTTTTTTCTTTTTTCATAGCTTGCACATGGCATGGTAATCTCCAAAAGCCCCCTTACTGCATGCAGTAGTGCTTATTTTTCTTCGATTTCTTCGTCTGAAAGACAGTAGGCAGTCGGAAGCTCAGTCACTGATGTGGTAAACCAGTCAATCATTTCGAAGGATTGTAGTGCATCGAATTCTGTTGTTGGAACTCTGAACTCGCGTCTCCATTCACGTGGAAGCTTTGTTCCCTATGGGACATTTTTTATTCGTCTCCAGAAGTGAATTTAATTTAATTTTATTTATGGTCTTTAGGCAATTATTCGTCTCCAGGCCAAAATTCTTACTTTCACGGGTGTCTATTAACGTGAACAGACTTTCCGGGTGAGCATAGTTCATATGACTGACAAAACGTTTTCTCTGGGATGTTGAGGTAGAAATTCAGAAAAGAGCACTATATTCCAAAAACTCCCTTTCTCCATCCCAGCATGAAGGTTATTGTTTCATGCCAAACCACATAGGCTTGTAACCTCCTTCACATATCTTGTGAAAAGCTAAGTGCTTGGTAGGGTTTAAGGAACCTCCGTACCTACGGTTCGAATGATTGTGTTAGTTTTTATATTATTAAAGATACTGGACAATTTGTGGGACTCAGAAGCAAAAGCTGCAATCTCCACTCCAGAAAATTTTGCGACAGACCCAAAAGAAAATTTATGGTGTTAAATATAATTCTATATGGGAACTTTTTCCTGTGGATCCTACGCAAAATACACAAAGAATTAGGGCTTTACCTTCATTTACCTTCATTAGACATTTTAATGAATTCAATTCCATCAAAATCTCGGTTTCCCCCAAAATGGAGATTGCATCTTTTGCTTCCCACAAGTAACCATGAAATTTTGAAAAGCGGTCTCAATAATTCTTGTAAATGTGTATCAAATGAACTATGAGATTTTGACATTGTTTATTGCTTGCAGTTAGTAGAGGGATCTACAAAGGCTAGGGGAAGATAACCCCGAAGAAAAATATCACGGTGAGGGGAAGCATCATCACCATTACCACTCTGAGGCTGAAGATTAATGACATCGGCAAGGCTCAGAGATGGACAGAGGACGACATCTTGAATGTCTGCCTTTACTGCGAGGTCGTAGAGCTCATGGATTCTCCTGTGATAAAATATTCCGGAGGTAAACTAGTCCCTCATTCGGATCTCCGGGCGGGGACTTCTTCAGGGGGCTCCAAGAACAAGATTAAGAAAGACATTAGAATAGGAACGTGGAACGTACGAACGTTATACCAAACGGGTGCTCTTCAGGTGGCGGTACGCGAGGCCGAGAAGTACGAGATAGACATGTCGTAATGTTCCCCAGGATTATCGTAATGTTCCTTTGGGGATGCTGTATTATTCCCGTAGTGGTTCGTAGGTAGAACACAAGGGTACACGGGATTGATTTTCTCCCAGAACCAGTTTTACTATAAAAGGATACAAGTGCGATACAAGTTAATAAAATGAGCGTCCTGAACCCGGAACTATAGCGAGTTTATAAAAACTTTGGCCTTCTTCTTCTTTGGTGATCAATCCTCAGAGAAGTAGGTTAGAGTCCTGCAACAGTTCGTTGCAACTGATATGAAGAAAGGAGCGGGCATCAGTTCGTTGCAACTTATATGCCCATGGATGTACCAGACCCGTTGCAGTCGTGTGTACATGGTTTGAGTAGGCAAGAGTCGACACCAGTCCGTTGCAACTGTTGTGCCGAAGGATGTACCAGGCCCGTTGCAGTCGTATGTACAGGTTTGCGGTTCAAAGGGAGACACACCAGTTCCATTGCAAACTGTGTGGTTTTGTCAGGTAAGGAAGGATTCATACCAGTCCCGTTGCAAACACGTGTATGAAGGATTGCTTCGGCCAGTTGCAGCCGATAAGCAGGAAGGTAGAGAGACGTTATCAACCAGGTGAGGAGTGATACTGGTAGCCTAGGAGTTCGTATATTTATAGGTCTTTTTGGGAGTGGTCCTCTTAAGTCCTTCCTTCAGGTGTGCCAGCTTCATCTAGCTGCGGCGGAAACTCCATCTTCGGTTCTTGAACAACCTGTTGTTGTCGTCTGCTTTTAGGATGACTCGTGTCACTTACTATTTGCTTACGTTGCTTGTAGTACACACATTTGTTTACACAGCGTAGTACACACTTTTTACTATCTGTTTATCTTGAACGGATGGCATGTGCTCTCAGGCACGCGGTCCATTACAATATTAGCGATACAAGAAGTTCGGTGAGAGGGTCAAGATGGCATCCGACAGGGCAAGTACACTTTCTACTACGGGGGAACACAGTCTCACGATTTCGGAACAGGATTCCTCATTAAGAACAGGATCCTTCAGGCGCTTCAGAATATAGAGTTCGTAAACGAAAGACTATCGTACGTTACGATACGTACTCGATGGTGCAACACGGTTTTAATAAATGTCTATACTCCGACCGAGGTGGCTAATGATAACGACAAAGATATATTCTACGATGAGCTAGAAAGGCTGTTTGACCGAATGCCGAAGTAAAATTCGAAAATTGTGTTGAGCGATTTCAATACAAAGGTAGGGAGGGAAGAAAAATATAGACCTACCATAGGCAAATACAATCTTCACGAAAAGACTAACAACAATGGAGAAAGACTGATAACTTTCGCGATTTCGAAAAACCTACTGGTAAAGATTACGTTCTTCGAGCACAAAGACACACAAATACACATGAGTATCTCCGGACGGCAAAACTCTTAACCAGATCGGTCACGTATTAGTAGACAGACGAAGACACACCAACATAATGGACAGAGGAGCGGAAGGTGACACCTACCATCAATTAGTGATCACGAAAGTGAGAGGAAAGTTATGCATCGCGAACAGAGAAAGCAAGGGATCAAAACAACTGAAATGCGAAGTTCAATGATTAAATAATCCGAGCGTGAAAGCAGATTACCAACTCGAACTCTCAAATAGGTTCGAATTTCTAGCCGACTCGAGTAATAATAATGATGATATTAATAATGAAATTGATGCATTTAAGATGATGGAGTCAACTGTTCTCAACAGTTAAGAGCGCAGCGAAGAAACGTGTAGGTGAGAAGAAACAACAGAAAAATAAACCTTGGTTTGATGAAGAATGCCTTAAGCTTCATGAGGAACGAAAACAAGCAAGGCAACGATGGCTAAGTAATAAATGCGAAGCAAATACCAATCATTACAGTAACGCGAAACGAAACGCCACACGCGGGTTCAGAAACAAAGGCGAGAATATCTGACGCAGAAGATTCAGGAGATAGAGGAAAACGGGAAGACAAATAGCATACAAGATGTATACAACGGGGTAAACTCGTTAAGAAAAGGTTACAAGCCGAGGTTATGGATGAACGTGGAGATCTTCAGGCGGATCCGACTAAAATTCTCGTGTGGAAAAGTTATTTCGACAAACTTCTTAATGTACACAACAGGGAAGAAACAGAGGAATTTGAAATCCATACCGCAGAACCGTGGGTTCCCGAACCTAGCGAGATCGAGACTGAAATGTCGGTAAAGAAATTGAAAAATTTCAAATCGCCAGGAATGGACAATATTCCAGCCGAATTAATTAAATTGGGAAGAACGGCACTAATCAAGGAACTACATAAATTGATAAGTGCTGTATGGAGAAAGGAGGAGCTCCCAAAGGAATGGAAAACCTCAATAATAGTTCCGATTTACCAAAAAAAAGGCGATAAATCGGACTGTAATAATTACCGCGGAATCTCGTTACTTCAAACCTGTTACAAAGTATTAAGTAATATTCTGTTAACACGCCTAGGTGTATGTATACGTAAATGAAATAATTGCAGATCACCAATGTGGATTTAGAAGAAATAGATCCACGTTGGACCAGATTTTCGCCTTGACACAAATTTTGGAGAAGAAATGGGAATACAGTGGGACGGTTCACCAGTTATTCATTGATTTTAAGAAAGCATATGATTCTATCAAAAGGGAAAAGTTAAACGGTATCTTGATACGATCTGGAATTCCGAAAAAAAAAGTTCAACTAGTGAAGATGTGTCTGAGCGACCTCATAAGCAGAATACGGATAGCAGTGGCTCAACCACAGGGGGGGTAGGGGACATTGCCCCCTCCAATTCTGGTCAGACATCAATTTTGCGGGGGGCAAGAGAGGAAAAACATAGGCTAGATGTTACTTCTGAGCCTCAACATTTAACGCTAAAACAGCTTTGACTTTTCGTTATACATGTTTTCATTCATTGTAAACAATTGTTTTAGTAATTATATATAGTTGAGAGCGTTTGAAAAAAAAAAATTATTTTTTCAACCAATGGTTATTTCCGTCTCATTTTCCCCATAAGTCAAGAGTGCGGAACCCTGGAACAGTGGGTAGTAGTTAACTGGCTGGGAATATGTTCAGTCCTCATTCAAGTTCTCAACATTTCTTATTTTGATTTGAGTGAGTTTAGTTTAGACGATGATGAAGCGACAGCAAACATTGTTTGAGCTATTAAAATTTAAAAGAAAGAACAGATTTGCAGACCGAAACGATGGAAACAAGTAAGTACTAGCTCAATTTGTATAGCTACCAATCAAATGTGTATCCGGTCCAGTGGATACTACTATCCATGGACGCCCGCAATGGGAAAGAGGGAGGGGGACATTCATTGCCTTGCCCCACCTGGATTTTTGAAATAGTAAAATTGTATATCTGTTACCAGGGACGACGCCAGGAAAGAACGTGCCCCCTAAATTTTCCCTCGGTCCCCTTCTTGTGTCCCTCAGAAATTGTAGATGACATGTAATATTTTGTATTATTATTATACAGTTTGCATTATGTTTGAATTGCCCCCAACCCAATCTTATTATGCCTCTCCCCAACTATGGGAAGTTAGCACCGTTCCTGCTCACACTTCCTCCCTCCTCCAACAGAATGTGGATTTTTTTTGTATTTCAAAAGTAAAATAAAACTCATCCCAGAGTTTTAAAGTAAATAAAATAAATAAGTAAATAAAATCTCTTTGTTTTTCAACCTTCCTTCCATACACCCCCCAAATGTTGAGCCTGGTTCGCTCCTGCAATAGCGAATAAATAGTGTGTTCTCGTTTATTTTTCCATAAATCATATATTGTTTGAATTTATTTGTTAGTGTGGGTTGTATATGAGAACATTTTGACGAATAATGAAGCAGCAGCAAACTCTATTTGAAGTGTTAGAACATAAGGTAAACGGAAAAAAGGACGAAGATTCCAATCGAGTATGTGACTGAAATTTTCCAAGAAGACTAACACGTCAACTAGGTCTATGGATTAGAAATAGATCAATTCGTATGTCTTGTAATATGTCCAGTGGCATCGAGTGGGTGCTGCACTGTAAAAAATCGGTGGCAAACAGATTGCCACCGCATGTTGTAAATTTTCCTACGAAAATTTTTAGTGTAGAACTTGGGAGATGGCTAGGGAGGCAAAATTTTACCATTATAGATTTAGTATTAAGAGTACAGTATATAGTGCGACGGTAAGAACTGGAAGGCAACTGCCCGCCACCCCCACCCCTTAATCATCGCTAGTGGTCAATATGTAATTAGATCTAATATATTTTAGGACAGGTTAAATGCAATGCTTAAACATGACTTAAAGTTTTAGTTCTTAAAAAGACTCCATGGCACGAAGCTCCGAAGGGCTGAAGTCAAACAGCTGGCCCACAGTGGTCCAGTACCATTCGAAACCATAACAAAATTTTATTTTTTTGAAGTTAAGAAAATGTTATATTTTGGTTACATGTTGAAATTCGGTAACTATTCGAATCTAACGATGATAAACTCATATATAATCGTTAGAGTAAAAAATATTTCCATTTACACTAACTTATTCACATCTAACGTTAATGCTTAATTGGGTAAAGTTTATTTCGTGCTTACAAATTTGTTAATATATATAGTTAAAAGTGCAGATCCAAGGTTGTTAAAGGGCTGTCGCCACCTTTGATTACCAAATTTACACCGGATAAAACGAGACTTCATCGAAGTTTACATTAGATAAAATGGCACATATACCCTTTAGCCCAATCCTGGATCTGCGAATATATATATATATATATATATATATATATAGATATATATATAGATATAGATATATATAGATAGATAGATAGATAGATAGATAGATAGATAGATAGATAGATAGATAGATATAGATATATATCCATCAATGACACCGATACTTGCCCCCCCTCCCGAAACGAAAATTTGTGGTTGCGCCACTGACGGGTAGGTCAGATAGTTTCAAGATTCGCAACAGATTGAAACGAGGTGATGCCTTATCACCACTACTGATTAACTTTGCGTTAGAATATGCGATTTTAAAAATTCAAGGTGACAAAAAGGGACTATCATTGAATGGTTTGAATCAACTATTCGTATACGCTGATGATGTAAATTTAATAGGGGACGATATAGATGCACTACAAAGCAACACCGATGTCTTAGTAGAAGCGTGCTATGAGATAGGTCTACAGGTAAACATGGATAAAACAAAATACATAATAACAAGCCGAAACACAGGGAATAAAAGAAATAAAAACATAAGAATTAAGGATGAGGTCATAGAGAAAGTAAACAAATTTAAATACTTGGGAGCATACGTAACAAGCAAAAACGAGGTCACGCAAGAAATAAAAAGTCGTTTAGTATCGGGCAAGCACGTTTCTATTCAGTACAAAAACTTCTAACATCGCGATGAATATAAAATAAATTGAAATTGAAAATATACAGAACGGTTATTCTGCCGGTAATACTTTACGGTTGCGAAAGTTGGAATACGACCCTAGATGAACATAAATTGTGTTTGAAAATAAAGTTTTGAGAAAGATAAACGGGCCTAAACGGGACGAGATGACTGGAGAGCGGAGGAGATTGCATAATGAAGAACTTCATGGACTGTACGATTCACCAGATGTAAAAATAATGAAATCGCGACGACTAAGGTGGGCAGGCCACGTAGCTCGGATGAAAAAAAAAACGAAGAATATATTCTATCCTGGTTGGAAGGCCGGATGGATGGAGACCATTGGGAAGACCGAGACGTCGTTGGGAGGACCATATTAGAAGAGATCTTCGAGAAGTAGGTGTTTGTGATGAAAACTGGCTTGATGTTGCCCAGGACTGAATCAATGGCGAACGTTTGTTACTGCGGTGATGAGCTTGCAAGTTCCATAAGCCATAGAGTTAATTAGGTATCAAATGAGCTATCTGCGTTTTGACATTGTTTATTTTAGCTAAGAAATTATAATATCGGTATTTGATAACGCCATACGCCTACGTAGAATTCTAATTTCTCAGCTAAAATAAACAATGTCAAAACGCAGATAGCTCATTTGATACACATTCACAAGTATTATTGGAGCCGCTTTACAAAATTTCATTGTTGTTTGTTATTTATCCAGTATCTTTAAGAATGTGAAAACTCACACACACTCTCGCACCGTAGGTATCGAGACGTACAACCGCACAGTCCGGCATGCTGATGAACCAGTGGACCTGGTGCTCTTGTTGCGTAATGTTTCAAAGTTAAATTTTCCTGTTCCTGAAATTTTCTTTCCAGCTTTTCCGTTTCTCTTCCAACTGTACACCTGGCTACGATCTACCTAGCTTAGCACCACTAATCCTGCATCTTGTAGACCAGCTGAAGGAAACAATCAGGGCTCTTCATGATTCGAGACCCCATTTCTGTTGTGATATCAGCCGCCGTACACGGTACTGGAAGGAAAGTTTGAAATTGTCTTCCCCTTGACAGTCCTAGATCGTATTCTGTCTCAATGAAACTACAAGATTCCTCTATTTTCATGATAGATTCGCCTGGGAATGACTTATGAGTTGGTCTTGAACAAAACTCGGATAAGTCAGCAGCTTGTTGCTCGTCCCTATCGGTAGTTTCTGACTTCTTCAATCTATACCCATGGTTTTCTCTTTACATTTACGCTGTACGAGCAACTGAATGTTATGAACCGTGCGCTCCAGTAATTGATAGTCATTAGATTATTAAAAAATAAAATTTCGGGGAAAAGGAAATGTGGAATTTTTAAAAATGCATTCGAGTGTGTCAGAAATGTAACACTTATGTAATTTCCGTATTCTGATTCTCATAAACTTTACGCCATTGTTCAAGAAATTAAATTAAAGTGATATGAAGAATTTCGGATAAAGCGGTTAAAGGCGCTACGGAAGGAAGTTCATGTTCGTTGCTTAAAAATGAACTTTGTATTCATTATATAAAAAAGGTGCAGTGCAATTCCTTAATCATGTTTTCTGTAAGAGCATACAATACTTGGAATACAAATGAACAAGCTATTTAATTATGTATACCATATGAACAGTCGATTTTCCGATATTTTTTTTTTTTTCAAGTTAAATTAGTTCTCGTTAGAAATGGCAAATTAAAATTAGTATTTACGTAATAATTATTATTTATTTAATCCCATCTGCAGTTTTATACGCAAAAATAATGTTTTACCGATACTTGTATTTGCTGAAGTGAACTAGATCTACAGTAAATGAACGAACGACCTATCATTACGGCTAGAAACATATTACGTATAGCTGTTCATCTTCAGAATGGAAAGGAAATATAAAAGAATTATCCTAATAAAAAGAATGAGTTTTACTATCTGAAGAAAAGGGGAACATATTAATTATAGGAGATACTGTATATTCAATCTGTTAGCTTAGCCCTGAAAAGAAAAAGTTCGTTATAATAGTAAAGTGTGTTTTATTTTTATGTGATTTATCATAATAATAATAATTTCATACATTTATGCTTCAATGTATTACTAATACTTTTCATGATTATTCAGTTTCTGAAACGCAGTTGGTTTTCATAAATTACAAATAATAGAGAACCTATCCACCTAATCTAAGCTTAGTTTCATTAATTTATATATATATATATATATATATATATATATATATATTTAAACCTTCATTCCTCTAGCTTTGAGATTTTCCATTTATGGGGTCACTGTTTGATTATGGTTCTTAGCCGTGTTCGATTCGCCGTGGGGGGATGCCCGGGATCTTACCTGGTGCATGAGGATTTCATCCGCGGTTGTTGATTATGGATATCACCGCAACCAGGGATTTTTTTTTTTACCTAAACAAAAAACGTGTTGAAACTTACCAGCAACCTCTAGTTTAAGATACCCCCTTCGTCATTTATAACAAATCGAACACTGGTGCTTAGTTCGATATCTTTCTAGATGCCATTCCATCTTTGGATAAAATGAAACCAGTACACTCAGGGGATGGAATATGCGGCCCTTTGATTACAAGGTATCAAACATATAACCTGTGATGTACTAGGGAGCTAAGTTACTTTATATAAAATTATAAATAAAAGAGAGGCTCTAACCGTCTTTACTTTAAGAACCAAGTTATTTCAGAAAGTAGTAAAATATATCGGCGAATAAACAATACTAACACCAGACAAGTAGAATGTAAATTTTATTCATATTTTATCATGCGTTTTAAATAAGTTGTAACGCTTAATTGTTAATTACAGTAACTCAATCGGGTTGTTTAATATATCTTAAGATTCCAGTAGATCATAATTTTAAAAGTAAAATATTTCACTCTAGAATATTGTTAACGGTTTCCAGACAACGATGTAATTAATTCATCAGACGAAACTATTTCATCTTCTGCCTCCATGTGGACAGAATCAGGTGAAAGGCGTTGTAAATAATTCCACGTAGATAAAAAGCAGTGCGCTGCTGCAGGCCCACCAACTGCGAGAGCGAAAGATCTTATCCACGAGATAAAGGCAATAACTATTCTCTTCTTGCCTACGCGTTCGAAGTTGGGAGTTGTACGTACTCGTACGCAGTGGACAAACAAGTTCTATTAATTCTCAGCTTTCGTCCCCATTTTGGAATCTCAGAAAGAATGGGTTAAAAGACTACATAGAACAGAAATTTATCGCTTTCCTTTTTCGTCTTAAAAAATAAAAAAAATACTTGGCCTTCAATGTACGTCCAACTTTCTTCCAGCGAAACGTGGAGTATTTTTTTTTTTTTTACCTTTAGTTTGTTTGTTTGTGCGTGTGTGTGTGTATGTGTGTGTGTGTGGTATTTATGCTGTATATTATTCTGTTTGGGATGAAGGGAAATTTAAGATCGCACATACAAAATACATCTTCGACTATTGTCTCTTTGACGGTTGATTTTCCTTCCATCTTTCATGATTGAGTTATTCTCTAACTGCAACTTGATTTTCAAAGAACGAAAAATCTGTTATATATAGATAGATGGATGGATGGATGGATGCATGCGTGCGTGCGTTCATTATTAATAATTGTAGCAGGCTATATAAACTTTGATGTACTGTACACTTAGAATTAGAATAATAGAAAACGACGTGTGGTGTAGAAATACCGAAATAATTTTGAATGCAATTTAAAATAAATAAATGAAGAGTGTCCGGAGAGAACAAGGAATGTCACAAAACAGATTTATTGAGAAAATCAAGTTTTAATTCCTTCCTCGTTTAATGTTTTAACGACTCAACAAATATGTAATATTGTCTCCTATGGTCATTTATGAGTTTTTCCTTCGTTCTTTGACAATTTTGTGAGTCCAATTTTCTCCAATGTATCCGACCTAATGTTCATTAATTTGGGGGGACCAGATCTTCAAAATTTCATCCCTGAACCATATGTAACATCCTGGTTGCTGTTTGGAAGACGATCTACTCTTGAAAACAGCTTCCGGATGTCCCATATGGAGGACTACTATACAGCACACTATCGCTAGAAATAGACATCCCGTTTTCCCCCGACACCCTTCAATAAATAAGTAAATCTCGTTTTCTGCTGGTTACTAATATTGGATAATGCTCGCACATAGACCAGTTTCGGATCTACGAAATGCCCCTCCATGGTAGTGAGTGTAACATCCAATGGTAAACATTTATTCATCACTTATTTTCTGTGAATAGTGTACGTACAATACATGTGACAAGGATTTTACTACATTCTTATATCCAAACCGGTATATTTTTATTTCAAATTAAATGAAAATGTAAATATCGAATATTAGTATTACAATAAAACCTTTTCTCGGTGAATAAATAAGAACTTTGTTCTCAAATTTAAGAATGTCTTCGTAAGGTATGTAGCGATCGAAACCATGGTATAGCACTGAATTTCTTATTTTATTAAATTGTTGAAACAGCAGTGTTAAAAGTGTTTTAAAATTTAAATGAAGTTTGATTGAAAGATGTTTAAAGTTAATTGAAATTAAAATTCACGTATGAACAAATTTTTTGTATATATACTCGTACATGCTACCTGGATTGATAGAACGCTGAGAAATGGAAAGGAAGAATCCCTTAGGTTGAGAAATGTTTGATTGCGTAGAAACTTTTCTTTCTGTGCAATGGAAAGCTCATAAAAGAGGAAGAAATTCATCAGCGATTTCACGTTTTCTTGTTTCCAAAATAACAATAATAATATTCAATAAATTACAATTATTATTTTATTGTGCGTTTCAATAACGTTCCAATAGTATTATATAAACTTTTAAAATACACAAATATTATCTTCTTCACTTTGCCTGAGGTAAACATATTTCTTAACAGTGGAAGAAGTGGCGTAGTTACACTATGAGAATGACGCGCAAATACGTTCATGACTCCATGGCCTAGTGAAAATTTATGAATAGGAATTTCACTTTGTCACATCTAATCGTCAACACATGTCTCATTTATGCAGAGATTTGTTAGTAAATAGTGATTTTATAGTCAAATTTTCTTCACTTTTTCTCTTTGCTGCAAATATAATTTAAAGTCGTGTTTCGTTATGCATTCCTATTCCATTAAAGTAGTCATAAAAGTATTTTTTAAATTAATGATAAATGACTGAGTTACATTTCCTGTTATTGTTGCAGATCTGTGAATAAGGAGTGGAAAGTGAAGAAAATAATAAACATTTAAATTGTTATTACCACTGAACATGCTTATTAATCTTGCTAATATATTTTTAAATTATAATACTTCCTGATACGTTCAACGTTCTTACTGTTTAGATGCATTTTTTAAAAACATATATTTTTCTTTCTTTTGTTGCAGGATGCCGAAACGATTGATCGGTTGAATGAATCTGGAGAACTGAGGAGGATATTGAAACCATTTAAGGTATGACCTTAGTTGTGAGGTATTTGGAGGTAAATGCAGAAATAATTCGTTGGGCATGTTGGGTTTCTTCGCTATCATTCCTTTCTCTGGTCAGACGTTTACCAAACTGACATAATTTTAAGCTGTGTTTTTACATAAAAATTTCAACTAAATCCTCATTTTTTTGTTGTATGAAATTGTAGGATAGTAACGTATGAACTATTTCGTAGTTAGTAAAAAAAAAAAAAAAGTAACTGTTTTTAATTGTTTGAGGTTATTTTAGTGACATTGTCTAAAGCAAACGGCTATTTGAGCTCACAGATTAAGGATATAATTATATTGAGGCCTTGTATTCATACTTAATTTAAATAAAACAACCTGACAAGGCTATACACTTAACTTTATTTAAAAACACACTAAGCGTAACGATTTCAATGTTATAACATCTTCCTTAGACGGCACATTAATACATGCTAGCAGTTCATTAAAAATTACCAGAAGGTCTAGAGATCCTTTTTTTACGTCATCCATCAATCACGTCCCAGAATCCGTTCACTTTCCAAAACTAAACAAATTGTATCCAATTACAGGAAAGGCTTAAACACCACGGGGATGACGTTAGACTGAAAAGAGACAGATATACTATTTACAAACATGTACAGGAAGAGGAGCATGATATATACCGGGAAGGGGCGGAGATACTGGAACAAGAGGGACGTTGGTTTGGAAGTGGAAAGAAGCGAGGAGAATTAGGGAAATGGGAGATAAAGGGATGAACTGGAATGTTGGCTTGAGCATAAATGAGGAATGGGAAGACATACTGGGAAGGGAAGAACGGAGAAAGTCTTCCAGTAAATAGAGACTGTTCCATAGCTCCCACCTCATTAGTTCTTTATTATTTATTTATTTTTAAGCTTCATTTGGATTATTTATTTATTATTATATTTTTGGCCTATTTATTTAATTTAATTTAATTATTTTTTATAATATCAAGGAAATTGAAATTGAAAAAATACAGAACTGTTATTGTGCCGATAATACTTTACGGTTGCGAAAGTTGGAGTACGACCCTAGCAGATGAACATAACTTACGTCTGTTTGAAAATTAGGTTTTTAGAAAGATGTACGGGACGAGATGACTGGAGAGTGAAGGAGACTGCATAATGAAGAACTCCACGATTCACCAGATGTTGTAAACATAATGAAATCGCGACGACTAAGCTGGGCAGACCATGTAGCTCGGATGGGGAAAAACGAAGATTATATTCTATCCTGGTTGGAAGACCGGATGGAAGGAGACCATTGGGAAGAACGAGACGTCGTTGGGAGGACAATATTAGAAGAGATCTTCGAAAAGTAGGTGTTCGTGATGAAAACTGGCTTGATATTGCCCAGGATATAATCCAGTGGCGAGCGTTTGTTACTGCGACGATGAAGTTGCGAGCTCCATAAGCCATAGAGTTATTATTATTATTATTATTATTATTATTATTATTATTATTATATACCTAAAGATAATGTGTCTGTTTGTTCGCCGACAAACTTTCCGGTTATTGTGTTGAGCGAGTTCATAAATCTGACGGTTAACATGCTTCTTCCTAATGAGAATAACCAGAACTTATTGAACATTGACTTCAGCATTTTATATTTTTAATACGGCTTGCTTATTCTCATTTTAATTATAAAGGGGTTGTCCTATTTGAATAACAATATTAAAACCGAGGAACAAATTAACTAATTGAGGAAAAGCATTGTTGTTTTAAAATCATTTTTTAATTTCCAATGTAAAGATGAGAAATAATTATTATTGTTTTTATTATTAGTAGTAGTAATAGCAGTAGGAGGAGGAGAAAAGTTTTAGAACACATAAATATTACTTTAAAAAGCATGTAATTTGTTATTAACATTACACTATGGGAGAAATAATAATAATAAGTAGTAGTAGTGCCAGCGGTGTATTAGAAAGGATCAGTGCGATTTGTAACCGTGAGCTTTGCGACGATACGGAATAGTATCTCGAGTTTGCCATCCGAGAAACAAATAACCTTGCGTTTTGCAACCAATCTACTTATTTTAGAGTAGGCGATATTTATTTATTTGTGCACATTCAACAAAGATTTACATCTCCAGTTAAAGAAGGCATATACAGTTTACTATTACAAGATACTGTAATACAAAAATAAATTAAAAGATAGAAATAAGAATACAAATTTACAACTTCATATATTTGAGGTAAGGCATCCGGCTGTTAAAAAAAAATGACAAAGCTTCGGAATTCCAGAAGATCTGCCATTTAGGTCCTCGATGCCACCTCATTCTTTCAATAACTTTTTTTTTTTAGTAGTACAAAGAAAATAAAATATAGAGAGACAACTATAAAGTAACAGCTACATCAAGAAAAAATTAACTATGATTCATAAGTAACTACAAATAAGTGTAAATATGGAAAACGAATGAAAATACAAAGTTTTGGTTGGTAGTATTTAAAGAAAGGCATCCGGTTATTCCAAAGATGACCTTACTCTTTTTGTATCAAGACTTAGATTAAGGTAAGACTAAAGAAAAAAGAGAAGAAATGAAATGACAACAGCAAACAAAAATTGACTATGATTTAGAAGTATTTATAAATATTGTGCTAGCATAATTATTTGAATTTAAGGCAAGGCAACCGGCAATTCCAAAGATCGCAGATCTTCGGACCTCCAGAAGGTCCGCCATTTTGGCCCCGGTTGCCACCTTACTCTTTCTGTAACAAAACTTAGATTAAGGTAAGACTAAGAAAAAGAGAGAAGAAGAAATAGAATGACAACAGCAAACAAAACTGACTATGATTTAAAAGTACCTACAAATATTGTGCTATTATATAAAACAATGATTTGCTTAAAATTAACTTTGTTATACTATATGTCATGAGCCAATAGTTTTTTTTTCAATAATTTTGTGTATATTGAAAATGTTACACTGAAATCTAGATCTCGACATTTGTTTAATAAATTATTGTACATTAAGCAGACTCTGAGGAGTGGTGAAGATTTGTGTTTTTCTGTTCTTGGAATTGCACATGATAATAAATCTCTGGAACGAAGATTGCATTTTCTGATGTTAAAATTGATTCTACATAGGAATGTTGAGTTATCAAGAATACCATTTACAGTTTTATATAGGAATATCTACTCGGATATTTCCCGTCTGCCTTTCAGAGTAACGTAATTAAATTCACATAGCAATTGTTTATAAGGTATTTTTGATCTATAAGCCGATACATGATATTTTTTTATAATAAAGAAATCGCAAAAACCTTTTCTGAATTTGTTCTATTCTCTTTTGCTGTGATTGATATCTGGGTGACCAAATGACTGATGCGTATTCCAGTTTACTTCTTACCATACTATTGTATAATACACTAATACAATATATATTATTAAAACCTTTAGCACTTCTGATTATAAATCCTAGTTTTTTGTATGCATCGTTAACTATCTGCGAAGTATGCTTTTCAAATGACATATTAGAGTCAATACTAACACCAAGATCCTTAATAGAACACACCTGTTCAAGTTTTTCATTATTTATGGAATATGTATAGCATTGAGTGAATTTATCCCTAGAGAAAATCATGGCAAAGCATTTTTTAATATTGATATTCAGGTCATTACTTAAGCCCCATTCATGTAGTTCATTTACATCTGTTGTATAGCATCTTGTGAGTTTCTAATTTCCTTATATAATTTTACATCATCTGCGTACATTAGACATTTAGAATATTTAATTTTGTTTGGGAGATCATTTATGTACATATTGAAAAATAGAGGTCCTAGATTGGAGCCCTGGGGTACTCCTGAATGAACATTATACATGAAATATATTGACTGATTGTATGTAACATACTGTTTCCTATTATTAAGATAAGATGAGAAAAGCCTCAATAGTTGAGAAGATAATCCAAATTTTGATAATTTCTCTAATAATATTCAATAATTAATCTTATCAAATGCCTTAGGAAAATCCACATATATTGCATGAACATCGATATTTTCATGAAATCCATTGTAAATGTCCTGTACAAAATTAATGAGATGTGTTGTAGTTGATCTGTGTGGGAAAAATCCATGTTGATATTCAGTTATGTAACTCTTAACATGGTTGAAAACTCTATTATAAAGAATTTGTTCAAAAACTTTTGCTGGTGCACACAGAATAGCGATAGGTCTGTAGTTTTCTATTTTTGTTTTATCGCCACCTTTAAAAATCGGAGATACACGTGTTACCTTCCAAAGACTTGGAAAAGTTGCAGTGCTTAGCATCAAATTGTATATCGTACATAATGGAAACATAAGGATTTCTGAACATGCTTTCAAAACATAGGGTGGGGTTCCATCCGAGCATGTACATGTACATTACAAAAGCTTACTGCATAATTACATCAAGTTATCAATATCTTCAAGTGTTCTTAGCATGATTACATTCCTGTCGAACTCCCTTTTCCGCAACTTGATAGTACTGGTACTATCGACCCACAAGTAGGCGTAATTTTTTCGCTTTATTTTCCTCGCCTTACCCAGTATATTCTTACGGAGAGGAGTAAGACTTTGATTTACATAGATAGGCTCATTATGAGTATAACCTAAATGAGTACAGTTGAGGGTTCGTTTTACTTTACGTTTTTCTAGAAACATTGTTGTTTCTAATAGTGGCAATTTTCTGTTTCAGCTCTTGTAGTAGTTTGTAAACGTCACCAATAGAGGGAAGCACCTTATCTCCTGTACAACACTTACACTGCCACGAAGCATTAGATGATTTCATTTTTTCCAAATCACTTTCTTTTAATTGCGAGCATTTCAAATGGCTCCAGTTGAGACAGTCAGAACACTGTATTTTTTAGGCCAGATCTTGTCTGGACACTGGTTTCGTACACTCAATACAAGCACTCATACTGGTTTTGCGAATGATTTTAAGGTATCGATACTCGTATTCGATATCGATATGTTAAACAATTAAGCTTATTAATGTTAAAATAATACATCTTAACTGTGTACTAAACAACATCGCTCGGTCGCTTGGAAGTCTGAGGTACCCCAAATCTATTCTAAAGTAGCAGTTTCCATTCTTGGAATCAGCTTTAAAATTTCCCGGTAGGAAGAAATAGTATCTCGAGCTTCCAAATATATCGTAGGAGATATGCAGAACAAGCAATTAACGCAGAAAACGCGAAATAAGGAGGAAGAAATCATCTGACAGACGGAATGAAAAACGGAAGAATCTAACCCGCATTCGCTGATCACTTGGTATTAATTCGGCTCGTTTGATATTCATGTTGTTTTATATTACATTCCGTACGAACTTGGCATACCACATCAAATGTGTATGTGAAATTGCAAAATTAATGATTTTCAATCCGTTGCCTCCCAAACACCACTTACCTGGATCCCCAAATGGAACTGATAATCTGACCTAACTTTACCTAACCAGAAATATACAAGCTTTTTACGCGTGCGCACGGATGGTGTCAGTGGTGCCGTGGCACCACCACTTAATGTAGTACTCCATATGGAACATCCGGGAGCAGCTTCCAAGAGCAGATCGTCTTCCAAACAACAACCAGGACGGTACATGGTTCAGGGATGAAATTTTAAAGATTGGTCCCAAAAAATTGATGGACATTAGGTCCGATATATGTTTTACTAGAAATAAGGAGGTTACAATTTCATTCATAGACCTGAACCAACCTCCACATTCAATAATTGATATCGATATTCTATAGTTGATAAGTGCCATAAAATCTGTAAGGGTATTTTTAGTTCTATAAATTCTCTAAATACCCTCATTATTTATTTGCTGTTCTCAAGTCATGTTTAAAAGGTTCCGGTAAAGAAAATAATGTTTTGTAATGTTGTAAGAGATGCAGAGTTAATTATCTGGGTGCGAAATAACCCCTTACGGTGGGACGTCTGTAGCACTCCACATAAAAAATGAAAACGCCTTATACTGGCTTGCAGAATTTTTCTGTTTTGCATTTATTGTAAACATAATTTTTAGGTGGCACCACCAAATATTTAGAGCTTGCCACACCTATGTTCGTCGTTGTATTAAAAGACAAAATAGTATCATTGTTGTTATTACTTACTTGTTAAATTTGCTAACAGTCTTAAAATTCAACACTCAAAGGCACGGGTGGAAACGGGTGCCACCATTTGAAATAATCGATCCCTAGACAACTCACCACTTAATCTATTTGCGTTTGAATGCCCTGCCTGAAGGGAGTATCAGAATAAATTAATCACCCGAAAAGACTATATTTTTATTTACACAAGTATCTTTATATATCTACAATTTCATATAGATGCAGTGGGATACTTCCCTTTCAATTTTGTTGCCGTTTAACAATGGAAAAAGTTTATCTTCCTATCTCATCTCTTGGGAGCAGCAGCTCTGGCTTCTTTTCTTTTCTTTTCTTTCTTCTTTTCTCTCCCTCTCTCTCTCTCTCCTTTTTTCGTTTTCGTTATTCATGTGTCAAACAGAAGAAGAAAGAAAAGAAGAAAATTGGCTTCCACTGTCATTATTTAAGCCAATGGACCGAAACTGTCAACGAAAAACGATTTACTCCAAGAACCCCTTTCTGCGCTCTAAATAAGTCTTAAGAACAATGCAACAATGAATAACCTATATTTTTTCTTTCTCACTTAACTCATTCATAACAAATGGCGAAACTCTTTGTTTCTTATCAAATGGAACATCACTTTCTCTATGCACAATATTGTGCGATTCATAAGTACTGAATATCGCCTATATATAGTTGGTGCTCATGTCGTAAAATTTTACTGTGAATTGCGCCAAGTGAAAGCATTTTTGCCTTACTTCAATAAGCATTGTCAATCAGTCAGATTCTATTCCTGGCGCAAGTTGTTCAGACGCACCTGCGAACTCTCTTCAAGTTTATCTTTCTGTTACACCCCCTCCCGTCCTCTTTTCCTTACACCCCTATATATACCACATATATAGGGTTGATACGAATGAAATGTCCGCCCCGGGTGCGTCATATCTAAAGGCCAAAATGAAAATTAGATTACCAGGTTAATCAAAATAGTCGTCGTCTGCAGCCATACACTGTTGCCATCGTTCAGCTAACCATTGGATTCCGTGGCGAAAGAAGTCTGGAGTCTGCAATGCGAAGAAATCCTCAACTGCATGTGGCACCGACCGACCGTCACCCTACCAAGAAGTGTTAGAGATGCCGGAAGAGGTGGTAGTAATTTGTAGATAGATCGGGGGATGCGGCGGGTGAGGAAGGGTTTCATGCGTCAACTCATGGAGAGCCTTTATGCTATGCGTGGGCGGGCATTGTCATGCAGTATGAGTACACCATGTATGTTGACGATTGCTGAATGCGTAGTGACAAGTTTGCGGTGCATTTCATGGAGTTTAGCACTGTAACGATCTGCAGTGATGGTTTTATTTCGCCTGAGAAAGACATGATGGATCACTCCCATTATAGACCACCATACTAGCAACAACACCTTCCGTTGGTGGAGAGGTGGTTTAGGACATCGTCCTGGACGTTGATCACTATCCAACCATTGTCTTAACCGTTTACGATTGTCATAGCAGATCCATTTTTCATCTGCAGAGACAATCCGATGCAGGAAACTTTCCCGGTTATTTCTTATGCTTAGAGACTGCACACACTCAGACGGCGATTCTTGTTGGCCCGTGTCAACTCGTGTGGCACCCGTAAGTCCAACTTCTTCAACTTACCGATCGCACGGAGCCGCTGACTGACTCGTCTGCTCAACACGTATGATGTATGCCCAGTGTTTCTTTCAGGCATGGTTTCGACAGGGCTTTGCCCCTCCTGGGGTTTTCAACCGTCCCTCCAAAAGAAATAGTCTCAACACTTGTATCACTCATATGTATACTGAAATACGTATATACTAGCACATTCTATAAATATTCTTGGTGTTATTTTCGGGTTAAGTAAGGAAGTACAACATATTAAGTAACACTATTGTTATTTTATATTTTAGCACATTATATGCTTTATTTATCATTTTCGTGAGTTCTCCACGAGTCTTCCCGAATAAAATCTTCTGGAAGAAACACTGCGTATGCGTAACTCGTCTGCAGTGGCACGAACACTTTTCTGAGGGTCCGCTTTCACGGTGTTCCTGAGGAGCTTATCCGATCATGATGTTTGTCGGTACTCACGAGGCTCTTTTGCAATGCTGTGTCACCGAAACGAAATTTGACAAATCAATGGCGAATGGTGCGTTCATTCGCCATTCCTGTCGCAAATGTACAGTTAATGTTTTTTTTTTCGGTTGTTGTGCAGAATGCCCCAGTTTGAATTAATAAACTCACTCGCAATTTTGTGTTCTCCGCAGTGTACCTTTCATACGACCCTGTTCAACAACATACTACCCCAGCCTGACGCGACCTCAGTCGATCCCTGTGTTGTGTTGCTAAGGCGCGTTTCCATCAGGCCTCAAAGCGGTCATTTCATTCGCTATATATATATATATATATATATATATATATATATATATATATATATATAGAGAGAGAGAGAGAGAGAGAGAGAGAGAGAGAGAGGGGGGGGATATAACGATATGTACTAGAAAAGAATTAAAATCTTCGCTTTCAAATATGTGGATAATATCTTGACTAAGGCTTTACCCGCTATTTTCTCATCCCTTCCTCCAGAAAAGTTCTCGGCTAGGGACGTTAATCCTTCACACGTGAAGAGCTTAAACCGAAACTACCTCTTCAACTCATCTCAAAATAAATAAAAACTCAATTGCTCGCACTGAAACGGGCTATAGCTTAAGTTGGGTTATTTATAGAGTCTAACTTTGACATGATGGACGACCTATTCTCAGTGTGCGATTTAAGGATTTTTTATCGCGGGAAATGAAATATTTATTTATTAGAAAAGAACGAGATAAATCATATATTATACATGCAGACTCACAGGGGGGATTTTCCCTCATCCCCCGTTTGTTCGCACACGGCCTATTCACGGCAAAAATTACGTGAATAACCTACACAAAAGCGACGTTTGGGGAATATGCTTCCAAGATTTTTCTTTTACAGTAAAAGGTTCGAAATTTTACATATTCAACTCGTCTTAAATACACCCCCGTGCATAGGTGTTCGGTAAATATTTGCAGAGCATGTATGCATAACTTAAATATACTACAGCTTGGCAAATAGATTAGCAACGCTTCTTGCAAATTTACCCACGATTTTTAAGTAGATTTCGAAGAAAAATATACCTATTGAGATCGGTACGATATGAAAGTATATTAATATATATATATATATTAACACGCTAGCGGCCATAATTTTGAAGATATTTGAACTAAATTTTTATATGTTGTTTCTAGGCTTAATAGCTCGGTTAAGTTCGTTAATGAGCAAAACGGTCGCCATCTTGGATCCAAAATGGCCGCCGAACCCATTGTTGTATAGAATACACAGCCTAAACCGCTGGGGCTATTGAAATCAAATTTGGCATAAAGGTACAACATCACTTTTTGATTATGAAAATGTTACCTAATGAGTTCAAAGACGCCATCTTGGATCCAAAATGGCGGACCTAAAAATCCATTTTCCACACCGTTTGAGCTAGAGATACGAAATTTGGCATAAAGGTGCATTATGACGAGTAGCTTAGGGAAATATCACATTTGGGAAAAGTCGCCATCTTGGATCCAAAATGACCGCCCAAAATCCCATTTTACACACCGTTTGAGCTGGATAAATGAAATTTTACTTGAAGTTGTACTATCACAAGTAGGTCACGACAATATAAGAAAACTTTCAAAAAGTCAACTTGGATCCAAAATGGCCGCCCCAAAAACCCAATTTCCAAATCATTGAAGGTAGAGAAACGAATTTTTCAATGAAGGTGTATGACCAAGAGTAGGTTACAATAAATGGGGCAAATCTTCCCTTTGGGGGTGCAGCCTCCCGTGGGAGGGTGCAGATGGACTCCGTGGTGGTGTAGTGTTGCAGGGAGATTTTGGTTAAGATAAAGGAGGCGCATCCTCTCAAAAGCACTGAAGTTGGGGGGCGAGCCCCGGCTCCCAGCGAAACTTCGAAATCTATCTCAGCCTGTAGGCCTACCGAAAGGGATTTTTTTACTGTAGAAGCGACAACACGTAATGAGCGATATTTGGTAATTGTGTTCTATGCATTCCCACATAGCAGAGTACGTCCCTGGGACGTCCCATTTAGATCCCATTACCGTCAGAATGGTCCTGCTCCCATAGCGATGTCCTAAGGACGTCCGTGGGATAACTCTGTGGCCAATACAAACAGTTCATCCCGTATGGATGTCCCCCGGAAAGCCGTGCGGGATTGCCTACCTGGAATTTCTATAAATTAAATCGGCCTTACTATTAGTATTATTTAATTAATTATAACTATACGAAGGATATGCCTTCGTATGGTTATACGAAGGATTAATTATAACTATACGTCCCATGGAGGTAAACGGGACTTAAACAGGACGTCCTACGGACGTCCCGATATCCTGCCAGGAGATCCGTCAGATATCCCTGGGACGTCATTTTGCTATGTGGGTTAATATGATCAAAAATACAAAATTTCATGTGTGGTTTTTTTTTTCACTTTTGATTTTTGAGTTCTAAACTGTTAAAATTAAAAATCGACTAATTTTTTACGCGTTTTGAAACCTTTAAAAGCCGGACACTCAAAAACTACGGTATTTGTTCTAGACAGCTCAAACCTGTTCCATCTGTTTCAGAATTTCAAGAGTTGTAATTTGATATATTACTTGACTCTATGAGACCAATCTTTATATTTTAAAAAATAAAACAAAATTTGTTTTTGAAAATCTCAAAATCCTTTTAGGTTTTATACATACATACATACATATATATATATATATATATATATATATATATATATATATATATAAATAAATCACAGCCATAT